>JALIZH010019900.1:0-16909 GCA_030522465.1 Rhipicephalus appendiculatus
AGAGGAGGGAGAGAGGAGGTTTTTTATTTTTTATTTTTTTTTTTGAAAGGGTTTGCGCATGCGCAGTAAGGGTGGTCACGCGGCACACCACCACCACCACCACCACAGGATTAAGCTTCGCCATAAGATGCTTCACATCTAACACCTGCCGGCGCGCACACCTCCTCAACCTATCCTCCTGCTCCTCCTCCGCGGACAACGCCAACGCCAAAGCCGGATGCCTGACATAGCCCGACTATGAAATGCATTCGCATTTAAAAAAGACATGGTATAGTCAGTCGAATGGCCACACGCTTTCGCCGTGCACACTTTGGAATGTACGAAGTGTCCTTCAATTTTTTTTTGCCCTCATTGTTGATATAATCATTCTGTCTTTTGCCTTGGTTTCAGTGATGTGATAGTTGCGCCATTTGCGCCAAACTGCGCCAAGAGGCGAAACCTCCGACATCCTGCTACATATTGGCAAAAGTTTCATTATTTGCGTGAATCATGCGCCCAGATGTCGTTTTTGCGTTCTTTCGGTGAGAAACGCGACGGGAGGCGCTCGAAATCCATACGTTATCCCTGCAATTTCGAGTGGTCATCGCAGTAGACAGGAGAGTGCTATTTACTTCAAGTAGTTTCAGAGCACAAGCCTTCCAAACACTTAGGTTCTAACTGTTGCAATGGTTACAGTCAGAGAAAAGTGATAATGACCCAGTTGTTCTTTGATGACAGTCTTACTTCACTGACTGTATAATAATACAGTAATTCAGTACATGCATATAGAACTGACAGTTTACTTAATTTGTTGATGTGAACAACATGCAAAGCTCAATACATAGGTCAAACGGAGACAAGTTTTAGTAGTAGTAGTAATAGACTTTTATTTCAGCCACAAACTAAAGGTTGAGCATTTCGACCGCCTGCGCGACCAGTCGACGCTCTTCTTCTTCTCCTTCGGCGCCGATCCAGTCAAGCCAGTTGGTGATGAAAAGGGAGGGGGGAGGGTAAAAGCTGGATTGCTGAGCAGTTGGGCAATAGAATAGGCAGTGGGACAGGTCGGCATATGTGGAGGGGCAATGGGGACAGCAGGGGTCATATCTGTATTTATAGAGAAAAAGGCGAGAGGGCGTGATCAGGCAATTCAATTGTATGTGCCGAAGAATTCTAGCCTCTAGCACAGTGAGTGATGGATGAGGGGGAGGGTAGAGCCGCTTGTCGGGTCTGAGCTGGAGGTATACCTCCTTGATAGTATGGCGCAGTGAGATCGTTCCGTTTTAGAATTCGTTTTAATAATCATCGTGCACAGGCAGTAAGCCTCCCCAATCTACCATTGTCCAAGCATGTCACTACGCCTGGCCATGGTTTCGAAAAATGTTAGGGCTACCATTATTCAGTCCGGTTTCAAAACAAATCACGATAGGGAAGGGAGGGCATCCTTTTGGATCCATAAATTTAATACCATTTGTTCAGGTGTCAATGAAAATGTAGGAAAGGTCACCTGTCTCGAACTGAAATGACACGGCTTTTCATATTAGCAATTTATTTGTACGTGCTGGGTTTTCTTTCTTTCTTTTTTGTTGTTGGTGATTTGTTTACTTGAGAACTATTTTCCCATGTCCTGTCGACCATACTGTGCGCCACGTGTTGATACGCAAGGAACATTGAAACTTGTATGTTCATGTGCCTATCGCATGTCAGTCATATTAACGCAGTCTATTGCAACAGATGATCAAGGGCTTTTTAGTTCGAGTGTACTATCTGCTGTACTGATAGCTCGACACGTGAGCCCATAAAAGCGGCTGCATTGTAACAGACCTACTTATATATATATATATATATATATATATATATATATATATATATATATATATATATATATATATATATATATATATATATATATATATATATATATATATATATATATATATATATATATATATTGTGAGCGCTGACTGTGTAGTTCATCATCTTCACCTGTGCATACAAATCATCGTGATCATCATCATCGGGTGTTCTCTCGCCGGGTGTTCGTTTTCTAGCTCGCACGCCTTTGCTGTAAATACAACGATCGTTTCGTCGTACCTGGCGTCGTCTCACAATATATATATTGTAATGAACAATGGGAGACGACGATGAAGCAGCCAAGAAAGCAAGCCACAGCGTCAGTGGTAGCCACGCGGCCCGAGCTTGCGCTTTCCTGGATTTCGGTTCCTTGACGTTCCCCGTCGTTCGTTTACGCTTGTACGTGAATAAATCACGTGATAATATATATATATATATATATATATATATATATATATATATATATATATATATATATATATATATATATATATATATATATATATATATATATATATATTGTACTGGAAATAATGTGTAGTGGGGATATGGCTTGAGAAAGAACGACGACGTTGTTGTCATAAAAGCTTCGGTTCGGTGTTGTTCCGTGTGTCACCTCTCGCTGCTCAGCTCTACCACCTGAGAACTTGGTCACCCAGAACGCCTTTTGACATTCGGTGGAGCTGCTGGGTATTTCCAGACCTCGAACACCGAAACCGGACGATCCCTCCAATGCCAACCATGCCCGACGACGCTGGGCAGAGCAGTATTCCCCAGGCGTCGCCTGCAGTCGTCTGTTCAGGTACGCCACGTCAACGAGATCCACCCATCTTCAGTGGCGCTGAAGATCAAGACGTGGACTATTGGTTGTCATTGTACGACATAGTCAGCGTCTCTAATAAATGGAACGACGCTGACAAGCTCAGCTTCGTCAGCTTTTACCTCTCCGGAGTCGCCAACATTCGGTTCCACAACCATGAATCCGAGTTTCCAACCTGGACGGCATTCAAAGCAAGACTCCAAGAAGTATTTGGTCGCCCCGCAGTCCGCAAGCTTCGGGCTGAGTAACAGCTGCGCAGTCGTGCTCGACAGAAAGGTGAAAACTTCACCAGCTACATAGAAGATGTAGTTGACATTTGCAGGCGTATCAACCCGTCCATGACCGAAGACGAGAAGATAAAGAACATCGTGAAAGGCATAGAGGACGACGCGTTCCAAATGCTCTTGGCGAAGAACCCTCAGACAGTCAACGAAGTGATCAGTCTTTGCAAGAGCAACGAAGAACTGCGCAAACAACGGCTTTCCTCCCGCCGAGCTCTAATTCCAGAGGGCACGCTTTCGGCTCTAACCAGCAGTTAATGTGCAGCTACTTCCGACTCATCATTCCTCGACCAAATCAAACAGTTTGTTCGGGAAGAAGTTGCACGCCAGCTGTCTCTTCTGCCAACCGCCCAAGCACCTGAATCGCTCCTGACTCCAGAGATCCGACAGGTCATACACGAACAAGTCGCTCACACCGTCCCACTTGCTCATCGGCCGGCTCCAGCGACAGTTCCACTTACGTACGCTGCCGTCGTCGCCAAGCCAAGGCCGCTATCTGCGGCTGTGCAGTACGCACCCACGACTACCTTCTCTTCACCGTTAACCACGACCACAAACTCTACGCCGACGAGAAACTACGGTCCGCCACCGCAGCCCCTTCACCCGGGTCGGCCATATTTCGCTGAATCTGCGGCCCCTTCTTTCAATCCGTGGCGCACCCAAGACAACTGGCCCATCTGTTTCTCGTGCGGATGTGCTGGGCATGTAGCACGATTTTGCCGCCGCCGTGCTTGGTATTCCGACTCTGCACGGCCACAAAGGAATGGTCCGGACTACACCTTCAGTCCTGCTCCTCCCGGTCCACATTTCGACGACGCGCCTTCTGCATCCCGAGGCTACGCTACCCGTCAGTCTCCATCCCCTCGTCGACGTTCTCTGTCCCCCGCTCATCCGACGATATGAAGCTTCCCACGACGAAAACTGAATAACGCAGTTCCGGAGGCAAGAACTGCGATTTCAGCGAACTGCTCAAGACCTCATTTATCCCCTGCCAACGTAATTGTTGTTTATGCCGAAGGTATTGCCGTTAACGCGCTTGTCGACACGGGAGCAGCGGTGTCAGTGATTTCTGACTAGCTTCGTCGTAAGCTCAGAAAAAGTCGCGACGCCGTTTTCTGCGCCTTCCCTACGTACAGCAAGCGCCGAGCCCATTGACCCTTTGGGGAGCGTGCACCGTCCGTATTTTTATAGACGTTCCTCTGTACCACATTGAGTTTGTCGTTCTGCCTCGCTGCTCTCATGCCATGATTTTAGGCTCAAACTTCCTGTCTTCTCACGATGCCGTCATCGATTGCGCCCATGCTGAACTTTCACTGTCTCCACTCAGCGGCCACATTTTCAAAGATTGCTCTGGCACCCGTGGTCGAGTGTTAGTCGCCACTGACACCGACGTTCCTCCTTTCTCTTCCACCCTTGTCCCTGTATCCTGCGCTGCATTTTTTGGACTCCACAGTTCTTTTCACGCCGTCTAAGCTAGCTACTCGCCGTCATACTTTCTTGCTCCCTTTTCCTCTTCTTAACGTTCGACAGGGTGTCAGCGCACTTTATATTGTGAACATGTTTTCTTATCCTGCTACGTTGCACCACGATGAGTGTCTCGGTTATGCTCATGAACTCGACCCAAGCCTTGTGTACAGCGCGCCTGACAACCCGGCTCCTATACAGGTTGACGTCGTGGATGTTGACGCTCCTCCTGCGGAGCTGTCTCGTCAAATCACGTTTTCTCGCTGCATCGACTCCAATCTCACTTCGAGTCAGCACGCCCAGATTGTCTATCTCCTTAGCCGCTTTAGTACATCTTTCGACCTACAACAAGCTAGTTTAGGCCGCACTTCCACCGTTGTCCACTACATCGACACTGGAGACCACGCGCCATTGCGCCAACGGCCCTCGTGTGGGGACGCTCGCTGGATTTCGTGCCTGACGGTTGTCCCGTCGGCGATGCCCGCTCTTCGCCGACGTCTTGCCGATCGGGACCCCGTCCACGGACTTCTGTAACCGCCTCCAAATCTTTTACTTTTCTCTCATCTTTACTTTTCTCACTATCTCTTTTTTATCCCTCTTCATCCCTTCCCTCGTGGGCCACTGCTGAGGTGTCGCACCCTGATGCAGACAATTGCGGGGCCCACTTTTCTCTTCATTCTTCTATTACAGCGAAAGCTGTAATGAGATCACAACAAAGGGTCGTTTCTGCGCCGTAGTTGTCCACCGCCGCTGCCGCCGCCGCCGGTGTCCGTAACCAATATCGCACGAAATAACAAAAAAAACTAAATTAAAAAAAAAACACCTATGACAGAATGGGAATCGAACCCGGGTCCCCCTGCGTGGCAGCCCAGCACCCTACCACTGAGCTACTCCGCTGCTTGAAACTGCTGTGCAAACTGACCCTACGCAGGCTTCATATCGGGTAAGGAATCGCGTTAACGTGTGTTGTAAAGCGTTTTAGAGCAGTAAAGTAAGAACCAGGCGTCACACAATGCGAATTGCGTAACGAGTGGGTCGTTCAATGCTCCATCCCATTACAAAAGCCTGAGGCATAATTCTTCATCGTCGTCAGCCACAGCATCCACAAAGTGCACATAATTCTTTACAAGAGTGTAGCGGGCACCCCGCTTTTCCGAAGAATGACGAATAATGGAATAGTAGACGCTTCCCCACTACACAAAAATTATGATGATTTATGGCGTAGTGGGTACTATGCAAGTGGGCTTGTAGTAGTTGCCCCCAGGAGGGTTTGAAAAAGGCTAAAGGCCGCTCTCCCAGCTTTCGCTGTGGCTGTGCTGCGGGTTCTGCGCAGGCCTGGCGGTTTTTAAAACCACTACCCCCATATCGTGTGTCCGCCACAGAGCGCCGCGTCATTGACGAACACGTAGGAGACATGCTCAAATGCGGCGTGATACAACCTTCACACAGTCCCTGGGCCTCTCCTGTAGTGCTGGTAAAGAAGAAGGATGGCACCATTCGGTTTTGTGTGGACTACCATCGACTCAACAAGATAACCCGTAAGGATGTTAATCCTCTCCCGCGCATTGACGACGCACTAGACTGTCTCCAAGGCACCGAATTCTTCTCGTCCATCGACTTACGGTCCGGATACTGGCAGGTCCCGGTGGCTGAGGCAGACCGCCCGAAGACTGCCTTCGTCACCCCTGACGGTCTATATGAGTTCACCGTTATGCCATTCGGCCTGTGCAATGCGCCTGCAACTTTTGAAAGAATGATGGATAACATCCTGCGCGGACTCAAGTGGCAGGTCTGCCTTTGTTATCTCAACGCACCGGACTTTCCATCCCACCTACTTCGACTTGAACGCGTCCTGACATGCATCGCCAACGCCGGCCTCCAGCTCAACTTGAAGAAGTGTCGCTTTGCCGCTCGGCAGCTGGTCATTCTCGGCCATGTCGTGTCCAAAGATGGTGTGCTTCCTGATCCGTCGAAACTACAAGCTGTCTCTGAGTTCCCACGACCCACGAACCTAAAAGATCTTCGCAGCTTCATCGGCCTGTGCTCGTACTTCCGCCGGTTCATCCGGAACTTCGCGACCATCACAGACCCTTTGACACAGCTTCTTCGTGCTGACCACAATCTTTCAACCTGGTCACCCAATTGCGATGCCGCGTTTACAACGCTGCGCAGTCTCCTGACCTCTCCACCGATCCTACGGCATTTCGACCCAAGTGCTCCGACAGAAGTTCACACGGACGCCAGCGGTGTCGGCTTTGGGGCCGTTCTTGCCCAGCGAAAGTCTGGCTTCGATGAGTACGTCGTTGCTTTTGCCAGTCGCGCACTGACGAAGGCTGAAAACCAACTATTCAGTCACAGAAATTGAATGCCTGGCTATAATTCGGGCCATCACTAAATTTCGACCATACCTTTACGGCCGCCCATTCGACGTGATAACTGACCACCATTCCCTGTGCTGACTTTTTTTCTTTAAACAAACCTTCCGGTCGTCTAGCTCGATGGGCGCTTCGACTACAAGAGTACGACATTCGCGTGCTCTATCGTTCCGGCAGAGAACACCTCCGACGCAGACGCCTTGTCTCGCTCTCCACTCAATAGCGAGACTAATTCCCCCTAACTTGTCGTTATCGGTGTCATCCCTCTCTGCCACGAACATGGTTTGGAGCAGAAGGAGCCTTGGATTGTTTCTTTGCTCGACTTCCTGCAACAACCATCGGCACGCCCTGCCAGCCGTGCATTACGTCGCCAAGCACACCACTTCGCCGTTCGCGATGAGCCACTATACCGTCGTGACTACCTGGCCGACGGCCGTAAATGGTTACTTGTGGTCTCTCGGCATCTCCGTTCGGATTTCTGTGCGGCGTTTCACGATGATCCACAGTGCGCACATGCAGGTGTAGTCAAAACTTACACACGCCTCCGACTTCGTTATTATTGGCGTGGGATGTGCCGATTCGTCCGTCATTATGTACGCTCCTGCCTCGCGTGTCAACGCCGCAAGAATCCTCCTCGTCGTTCAGCTGCCCCGCTGCAACCTCTGCCTTGCCCAGGACGTGCATTTGATCGCCTTGGCATCGATCTCTACGGCCCTCTACCATGCACATCAGATTGCAACCGCTGGGTGATTGTGGCCATCGACCATCTGACGCGTTATGCGGAAACGTCTCCTTTGCCCAGCGCCTCTGCGCGTGATGTTGCCTCGTTTCTTCTGCGCCACATTATACTTCGCATGGGGCCCCAAGAGAATTGCTCAGGGATAGAGGCCGTGCATTCATTCCTCTCCGACGTCGTACAATCTCTCCTCAAAGATTGTCGAACCATTCACCGCAACACAACTGCCTATCACCCGCAGACTGATGGGATGACTGAGCGTTTCAATCGCACTCTTGGTGACATGATGGCCATGTACTTCGCATCTGACCACAGCAATTGGGACCATGTTCTACCATTTGTCACATATGCTTACAACACCGCCACGCAGGCCACCACAGGATTTTCCCCCTTCTTCCTACTTTACGGGCGCGAACCATCCTCCACAATGGATACCTTTCTTCCATATAGCCCTGATGCTTCGCAATCTACTACCCTGTTCGAGGCTGCTGCACACGCAGCAGAGTGTCGAAAGCTTTCCCGTATGTTAACGTCAGAGGACCAGCAGCGCCAGAAGCACCACCGTGATGCTGCCGTCCCACCTGCATCCTATGTTCCTGGCTCACTCGTGTGGCTTTGGGTGCCTGCTCCAACACCTGGCTTGTCACCCAAACTCGCCTCAAAGTACCGGGGTCCCTACCGTGTAGTGAATCAAACTACATCGTGGAGCCTCCTGAACCGCCATGGGACAAGCGCCGTCGAAACCGCGAAATTGTGCATGTAGAACGTTTAAAGCGTACTATGATCCACCAGTGCTATCGTGCCCCTAGGTAGTAGCCGGGACGGCTTCTTTTCCCCGGGGGAGATAACTGTACTGGAAATAATGTGTAGTGGGGATATGGCTTGAGAGAGAGAACGTTGACGTTGTTGTCATAAAAGCTTCGGTTCGGTGTTGTTCAGTGTGTCACCTCTCGCTGCTCAGCTCCACCACCTGAGAACTTGGTCACCCAGGACGCCTCTTGACAATATGTGTGTGTATATATATATATATATATATATATATATATATATATATATATATATATATATATATATATATATATATATATATATATATATATATATATATATATATATATATATATATTGTAGGCATTTATTGGCATTGTGGGCATCGTAACTGGGATGCGATTCTCCCATTTGTAACATTTGCGTACAATACCTCTGTTCAACGGACCACAGGCTACTCTCCATTTTTCCTAGTATACGGACGCCAACCAACCTCATCACTGGACGTCTCTTTCTTCTCTGGCCCCGTCAACTCTTCACCATTCGTCTGCGACCAATTTGTGTCCCGTATTGCCCAATGTCGTTATCGCGCCCGTATTAACAACGAGGCTAGCCAAGAAGATCGGAAACGTCGTTACGATGCCGCTCACCGCGTCGTGCTCTATCGCCCTGGAGACGATGTTCTCCTATGGACGCCTGCGCGAACGCCTGGCTTATGCGAAAAGCTTGTGTCTCGCTATATTGGCCCCCTACAAAGTGATAGACCAGACCTCGCCGGTGAACTATCGCGTCACACCTGTTCATGCCCCCCACTGACCAACGCTGCCGCGGGACAGAGGTCGTGCACGTTTCGCGTCTCAAACCCTTTCGTCTGCGCTCCAGAGTGTAATTCGCGGCCAGGCTGGCCGCTTCCGTCCACGGGGGAAATTAGTGTAGGCATGTATTGGACTTCATCTTTCATCAGGCATTGGCTCGGGCGTCTTCGTCGGCGCCATCTTGCCTTTCGGAGAATAAAGCGTCGGCTGAACCGTGTTACTTCAATATATATATATATATATATATATATATATATCCGGGAAATGACGGCGACGGCAAATACCCGCCACGAGTGTGGACATAATTGCTGTCGCAATTATAATGCTGGCCCAGGAGGAGCCAACATGTTCACGCATGAAGCGATCAAAATTCACAGCATTTCACAATAAAATGCCCCTACTATACGCAAGTTCATACACATAAGAACGTCACCGTTGTCGCCTTTAACATCGAGCAAATGTCAGCAGCTTTTAAGGCAAAAGTCTCATGCTCATGTCCATCCGGCGTCCGTCCGCCCGTCCGTGTCCATCCGTCCGTCCGTGTCCGTCCATCCATCCATCCGTCCGTCCGTGTCCCTCCGTCTGTCCGTCCGTCGGTCCGTCCGTGTCCATCCGTCCGTCCGTGCCTGTCCGTCCGTGTCCCCGTCTGCCCCTAGCATCTCAACGTCTCGCCCACCAGCCGCCGCTCTATCGTCGTCGCCAGCCAGCCCACGTCAACTCGACTAGTCAAGCATCCGTGTTTTGGTCAGACTGAACTCGGATTCTCCGCTCGGCCGCTCAGCCGCGTTAGAGCTAGACTATCTAGTTTAGATCATTGAACTTACGTTTTGGTTGTAATTAGGAGTGGTTTACCGTGTGCAGTGAACTTATTACTAAGTGCAATTTTGTGTGCATATATAGTTTTCACTTTAATTCTTGATTAAATGTTTCCTGTGTTGGTTTGTTAAACCAACTGCTTTGTCAATAAGACTCTCAGTGGCTCAGCCATAGAGGGCCGTTACGAAACAAAAAAAGAATTTGCATCACAACACCCAAGGTGGACGTCTGCTTCTTCAAGACTTCTCGTAAAAGTTTCGTAGCTTTTAAGGCGAAAGCCTTTGATGTCTCATGCTCACGTCCGTCCGTCGTCCGTCCGTCCATCCGTCCGTCCGTCCATCCGTTCGTCCGTCCGTCCGTGTCGTCCGTCCATGTCCGTCCGTCCGTGCTTGTCCTTGTCCGTCCGTCCATGTCCGTCCGTCCGAGCCCTTGCACGGAGCCAGGCGGCCGCCGTGGTGCGCGAACGGACGCCGGTCGTGTCGGACTCTACAGCGCTCGTGCTTGCCTTGCGTAGCGTCACTGCGCCAAGCGTTTTGAATCATTCTGACCGACGCCGTCTCAATGGACACAGGCGATCGCGGAACACACTTTGAATTTACAAAGGGTCCGTCAATTTAAGCGCTGGAACGTGGATGGCGTTTGCACGATGCGCAAAGCGCGAGAAAATACGAACGCATGCGAACGGAGGAAGATTAGTCTCGCATCTCGGTGCGACTCGCGGTAAAAAATTAAACAAGAAAACACGCACACATTTGGTTTGTGTGTTATCTCACTGAGAGTGTAAAAGAAAAAAGACATGGTATAGTGAGTCGAATCGCCACACGCTTTCGCCGTACACCTTTTGGAATGTACAAAGTGTTCTTCAATTTTTGCAAAGGAAGCTGCGAACACTACTACAACTGAACTGAGTTGATTATTGAATTCCAAAAAGAAGCCAAATCATGTGCCTGTGTTAATACGAATGACTACGAATAATGTACAATAGCTAAAGGTAAAGCACAACGTTGTGCGCAGAACATCATAATTATAGTCATAATCTATTCTCGGCATCTTTTAGTTCACTGCAGGACGAAAGCCTCCCCCAATGATCTCCAGTACTATCCTGAGTGAGCTGATTACATTTTATCCCTGCGAACTTCTTAATTTTGTCACTCTATTAACTCCCTGCCTTCTGCGACTGCGTTTACCATCCCTTGGTAACCATTCTGCTGCTCTTACTGTACACCGGTCGTCGTCCGTCTTACGTGACCAGCCCAGGCCCATATTTTTCGCTTGATGTCAACTAGGATATCTGCTACTCCTGTCTGTTCTCTTACCCATTCTCCTGTCCTCCAATCTCTTGGTGTTATCGCTATCGTTTTGCGTTCCATTGCACGCTGCGCGATCCTCAGGTTTTGCTCTGGTTTTGTTATTCTTCATGTTTCAGCCTCATATGTTAGAGCTGGCTATGTGCAGAGGTTGTATACTATTCGCTTTAATCACAGTGTCAGATTTCTTGGCATCATTTGGGAGTGCCTGCCGAATGGGCTCTAGCCCATTTGTAACCTTCGGTGATTTTTTTTTCTTTTGTGATTACGCTCTCCCGCGAGTAGTTGTCCTAGGTATACATATTCTTGTATACACTTCAATGTATAGTTTTCGACCTTCAATTCTTTCTGTTTCGCCAGGCCAGTGAACATCATCTTTGTCGTCGTCATATTCATTTTAAGGCTTGCCTTAATACTTTATCGGTTGAATTCCTGAATCATTTTTTGCGATTCGTTGCTATCGTTACTGAAGCGCACTATGTCGTCTGAAAATAGGAGGTTGTCAAGCCATTCTCCGTCAGCCTTGATTCTCGTTTCTTCCCGTGCTAGCTGCTTAAACCCTTCGCCCAAGCAGGCGGTGACCAACATGGGGGTATAGTCTCTCCTTGTCTTACTCCTTTGTTGATCGCAATATTCCTGTGTTAGTATGATGTTGGCATTTTTCCAGCTCGTTGGAATGCCGTTTTCCGGCACTAGTATAAAGCGTAACTAGTTTTTTTCTAAATAAATTCTCCTCTGTCTTTAACTAGATCAACTGTTATTGCATCATCGCCGCTTGCTTTGCCGCGTGGCATATCGCCTGTGGCTTTTCTAATCTCTTCCGTAGCTACATATGGAACTTCTGTATCTTTCTCGTCGCTGCTTCCACTCGAGGTTTGATTACTTGTTTTCCAACTATATAGTTCAGCGTAGACTTACTCTGCCACCTGAGCTATATAATTGAAGCTGTCAATAATATTTCCGTGCGTGTCCTTGAGAGCGTGCATTCTATTTCTTCCTGTACACTCTTTTTTTCACTGTTTTGATTCTGGTGCTTTCTTTTACTGCTGCTTCTATTGCTTTGACATTGCAGTTCCTAATGTGAGGGACATTTCTCCAGATGATAAGCTTTTTCAGCTCAGTGAACTTTATTTTAGAGATTTACTTATTCTCCCTCGTGTATTGCTGTTTTTTATCAAGTCCCTCGTGGATTGGGAAAGCTTGCGTAGTTCTTGTCTCGGCGCTTTATCTTCAACTTCGATAGTTGCCTCAGATAGCTGCTTCACAGATCAGTCTAGTTTTTGTTTCCTAGATTCTTCGACGTCAGTATTATCCTCTTCTCTGAAAGCTGCGTATTTGTTTTCGTTCACAATCTTAAAATATTCTGATCTTATTCTTACTATATCTAGGTTGAGTTGTCTTCTCATTGCTAATGTATGTCGTCGAATACCCCGCACCTCCACCAGTTCAAACGAGGGTGTTTTAATGGCAGGAGTCGCTACAACTAGACACGGGTTTTCCCAACGTTACTAGATCCTGCCAGTTCTCAAACTGCGGAGCTCCGCCTGACGCCGTTCCGTTGCGCTCCGCGTAGGGGCGCGCGCGACGGAGTTTGCCCGTCAAGTTGCGGCAAGTCGACAAGGCGACAGACACGGACGGCCGGACGACCGTTGTAAACAGCCCGCTGCAGTGTGCTTGGTAACGTTTGCGCGAGTACCCGCAGACGTTTGTGGACCGTGCTGGCAAGTGTATGAACCATGCCACGCTGTTTCGTGCCCGGGTGTAAAAGCGGGTACGATTCCGTTCTACCTTCGGGTGAGAAGAGACATTTTTTCAGGCCGCCCCGAGACGCCGAACGCCTTGCACTATGGCAGCGAGCAGTACCCAGGCAGGACAAAAAGCTTTCAAGCACGTGTTCTGTTTGTGACCTTCACTTCCGCGATGGGGACATTGCGAAAGTCTTAGAGCACGACATTTGTGGTGAGCTGGTAACGATGCCGCGCGACAAATGGGCACTGAAAGACGACGCCGTGCCTCGGCTGTTTCCGAATTGCCCGAGCTACCTTTCGAAACCGACACGGAAACGCAAGGCTCCTGCTCGCAGACTCTCCCCGGCAAAAAGCAAGCGTCGAAAAGGACAAGGTGAGCAGTTGATTTCAGCAGTTGGTGATAGCAACTACGAAGCAGAAAACATCGGGACGACGGATAGTAGTGAACCTTTGTTTGACATGCTAACTCGCTTGGCCGAAGGGGGGACAGAAGATTGAAGGTTGGTTTCTTGGCGTTGCTGAACAAACGGCACTACAAACGGCAACAGAGAAAAATAAGCATGTCCGAGTCGTGCCGAAACTCACCGAGGCACATGTTGCCCCTGACAACTTAAGAAAAAATTAGTCTATTTCATTTTCTCTTGATGAGGAAGGTCTCTGTGCGGACCTGTTTTGGAAGGTCTTGGACGAGTTGGATGAGTGCGATCTGACGAGGCTGGGTTGCGACCAGCACAAGCCCACGTTCACGTGTAAGGCCCTGTATTTCTTCATCGTGACACGAATGCATTTTTACGCCAGGGATGTCAACCGACGCCTTCAAACCCGCGAGAAAGTTGCCATCGCCACCAAGAAAGCTCGCCTATTGTAAAGCCGTTGAACATTTGCATTGTGTGCGTGTGCCTTGGGCCTCGGCAATAAACGCATTTCGCGGCACTGAGAATAAAAGTTCCTTTTTTTTGCTCAGTTTTTGTTTGCAGTAACGAATATCCGCAAACATTGGCCGCACGTTTGCGGGCTGCTTCGCCGCTATAGCTTTGCTTTTCATTCCGCTCATATATATATATATGAAGTTTATTGCTACATAAACACAAAACATGCATAAGTAGCAAGGATGGCGGAATAAAAGCTGCTTAAAGGCAGCTTGACTAGTCCCACCTCCCCCATTAAATAGAAGCAACAACATGACAAGAATTCACACAAAAATGCACTTGTTGACAACCTTAAAGTAGATACACAGAGCAAGGCATTAAAGAAATGGGAATATAGCTGATTCGTAAAAAAAAAATGACAGGATACTTATTTCGAAAACACAAAATTAAGGTTAACATTCTTAATAACAGTTGAAGTAATGCGTATTTAGAAATGTAATGTATGTAATGCAATACATAAAGCATCACCCGATTGTTCGAAGTGGTCCCCAATGGAAGTAGAAATTTGAGACGCATTGAACGAGTATTTCAAGGCAAAGAACGGCCATTTACAACGCGCGCCGCCGGCTTCCTGCTGCACAGCAACGGGCTAACCGTGGCCGCCGCGCCGTCTGGTGAGCGGAAACGAAATAGGGCCACGCATCTACGGCAGCCGCCGTGGGAGTTTGAGAACTGGCAGGATCTAGTAACGTTAGGTTTTCCTACTACAAGGGCTAACAGAAGCGCGGGCAGCGATCGCTCGTCGTAGTCTTTTCTCTTCCCTCGTGGTCAAGCCACATGCCCACTACCTTCATTACACTAATCAATCTTGATCAACATGCTCTAGAATTAAGTGCTATTTTCTCCCTTACTAAGCTATAGTCACTGACTTTACCTGGCTTGTGACATCAACGTCCTGTATGATGTTTGCGTTGCCCCACAGAATAATATCTATCTCGCTTTTGTTTGTCCGTTCGCGCTTTTTCATGTCCAGTTCTTATTTTTACGCTTTCGGAAAAAGGTGTTCATTAATCGGAGCATATTCCACTCTGCGAATTCTACTAACATCTCTCCTCTGCTATTTCTAGAGTTAGTACCATAACTACTAACTGCCTCTTCCACATTTTGTTTTCCTCCTTTTGCATTGAGGTCTCCATGATAATGATGTATTGAATGCGTCCTTTTCTCATTGCTAGTTCGATATCCTCGTACAGCTGTTCTACTTCTCCATCGTCATGACTCGATGTTGGGGCATACACCAGCACTAATTTGAATTTGTATCGCATGTTTAGTTTGATAATGAGGCTCGCTACCCTTTAGTTGATACTAGAGAACTCTTGTTACCTGCGAGGTCTTTATGAATTAAGAATCAGATGCCACAATCTCTCCTTTCAGGAAGTCCTCTATAGCACATCACGCGGTTCTTCTAACTTCGCTAAGGCCAATAATATTTCACCTAACAATTCCTAACTCCTGAAGTAACTCTTCTAGCCTAGCTTCGCTTGATAAGGTCCTTGTGTAGAGAGAGAGAGAAAGGTTAAGTGAAAGGCAGAGAGGTTAACCTGATCGTTCCAAGGTTCAATATTACGTAGCGGCCTGTTCGAGCCCAGAAATCTTTAGTACCCTCTGCTGCTTTACATGTCCGACCACCGTCATGGTCAGGTGTTCGGCAGCTGCTAGAGCCGGAGGACCAGGGCATGGCAAAGAGGTTTATTTGGGAGGTGTTGTCCAGTTACAACACCAGGGAGACAAATTCCTATTTTTGTGAGGCAGTGAGCGTTCTGAGAAAGCTCAACGAGTGTATGCCAGTCACATGCCCCGCCAGCGACTCGCACTCACTAGGGGCGCTGAAAAAGGGGCGCTAACAATCGCTTCTACTTCTACCCTTCCACGCTAAAGAAACGACGAGAACAACTTGAACTCGTAACGCTGTTAAAGAGGCCCTCTAACACTTCTGAAGCACATATTTTATAGACATACGTTGGGGGAAAAATGCGACGCTGTGAGCAATCATCAACTTTCACACGTAAATGGTGGACAACTAACAGCAACTATTGCTGAAATAGAGGAACAAAGAAAAAGTAATTTTTGTATTAGCTACAGAGGTCGGCAAAGTCAAAATGTCGCGTTTTGCCCCGCGTCTCATTTTGCCCCGCCTTACCCTCTTGGCTGGGGATAATTTTAGCATAGGTCTATGCTGCGATATCAAATGATTGGGCATTTTAATCAAGCAATAAGGTCTCTACATCGCTGCCGACCACATCAGCACCTAGTGGCACTTGCCAGAACTATTGCGGGCGGCAATGACGGAGGATAGGGGTGATGCTATGATTGGATAAATGTAACGTTGGAAGCCATCATGGCGTGGCATCAAAACTGAGATTACTAAGCTGTTTCGTTTGTCTTTACGGTGCTTTTTCATTGAACCCCAAACAGAAGCCATCGCAACGAAAAAGATCACTACGACTGCAAATCACGACAGAGGCGCTACCCTTTCGCCTCTGGATTTTTAACACGAAATTGTTTTATGCAGGGTGACATATTTCGGACACGGATATGGCGTTGTAAAATATATAATATTACATGACAAAGAAAGAACTAGAAAAAAAAATCACAGCATATCCACGGAGTGAATGATGATGAGTGGGCGAAGCTGCGGAGGTTAATCGGTAAACCGTGAATCTTCCGCGAATTCTGTGCAGTACATCATCAACGACGTGAATCGGGCGCGTTTATACTAAAGGGTCGATCAGAGTCATGGCGACTTGCAGCTCACTTTAATTTTACAGGTGCGCTGTGAATTTTTTTTATTGTTTCATCACGCACAGGAGACATCTCACACAGGCACTACCTTGGAGGTCGAAATCCAGTGCCTATATATACGCGGTGGTCAGTAAACGGTTGTGCAGCGCGAGCAGTCGGTTTTTTTTCAATCAAGACGCTGCCGCGACGCTGCCTGCGTCGGCGCCGCGAGGCAAGATAGGGGAGGGGGGGGGGGGACCGTAGGAGAGGAGAAAGAGGGGGGAAGCGTAGGAAAGGAG
>JALIZH010019901.1:0-20523 GCA_030522465.1 Rhipicephalus appendiculatus
AAATAAACATGCATGTACATATTTTAACTGCAAATAAAGCAATACATTCGACATCATACAAGCAGTTCAAGGAAACAAACATATACAAACACTTTATGAAAAGAGACATATCATATAAACACTTCATGCAAAGAAAACATATCATATAAACACTTCATGCAAAGAAAACATATCATACAAACAGTTCAGGAATATATATTTATATGTATTAAATTATGAAGTTTCAAACTGCAGCACAAACCGGAAAGAAAGAGTAAAAAAACATGCATAAACGTTGTACTTAAAAAGTTACTGATATGTTATCGTAGAATACAATAGAAAGTTTTTTATAAATTCTTTGAAGCGGGGTGCATAAAAGTCGATGTCATTTTGAACAATGTTTAATAACCGGGGTATTTGATACTGTAGGTCCTGACGTCCATAATTTGTTCGCATGAGTGGTGGCATTCTCGTTTGATGGCGTAATTGATATCGAGGAGATGAAATCGGTAGGCTACTAACATGGAGTCTGTGCTTCTTTATGTGCAAAATTAATCTATAATAGTAAATTTGATTTGCTTTTATTAATGAGTGTTTCTCAAATAGATTGTGTGTGGGTAAGTCTCGCGGTCTACCATGATAGTTTTCGAAACTTCTGATTACCCTTTTTTGTAGTTTTACTAATTTGTCGTAATTTTTTGCAGTTGTTGTTCCCCAGACTAATGCACAATAACTGAGTTTTGAATAAAAAAGGGCGTAGTACATTGCTTTCTTTAATGATAATGGTATAAGACTACTAATTTTATATATAGAGCCTGCTACTTTACTAAGGTCACTGCTGAGCTTATTAATGTGATTGTCCCAAGAGAGGTTTTCTTGAAACCATACCCCCAAAAACTTTTGCGTTGCTACTTGTTCTATCTGTTTTCCTTTAAATAAAACAGTAATATTTAGAGGCATTGGTTTATTTATAGGTTTAAATATTATATACTTAGTTTTGGTAACATTTAATTGAAGTTTGTTTAACTGCAGCCACTCAGACAATAAATCGAAATAATCGTTCATTTCTTTTTCAATCTGTTCTAGGGATGTACTTGGAAAGAAAAGATTAGTGTCATCCGCATACATGACTATGTTCGGTGTTGGTGAAATGCTTGGGAGGTCATTAATGTATATGTTAAATAATACCCGGCCAAGTATAGATCCCTGCGGTACGCCATTCTGTATTTTAAGATGTGCAGAGGTCGCCTGATTGAGTAAAACGTACTGAAAACGATCCGTTAAATAACTTCGCATAAGATCTAATGTTGTACCGCGTATCCCATAGTTATAAGTTAAGATAGTAATATTTCGTGATTTACACTGTCGAATGCTTTACGCAGGTGCAGGAATAAACCGACCGTGTATAAACGATTTTCAATGTTTTGAAGTATTTTATGTTTTACTTGGAGGAGTGCGTCCTCACATGACTTATTTTTTTGGAACCCATACTGCGATGTGCTAATTAGAGCGTACTTATTTAAAAATCCTTCCAGTCGTGAGTTTATAACAGCCTCAAAAAGTTTTGAAAAGAGCGGTAGTATTGATATCGGCCGAAAATTGTTCACAGAATGGTCTGAACCCCCTTTGTGAATTGGGGAGACTCGGGCTATTTTAAGTTTGCTTCGGGAATATTCCGCACTCGAACATTCTATTGATAATATAGTGGAGTTATATTGATAATATAGTTTGAGTGGACGAACCGTTCGTCCGGTGAGGTGCAACTGTGGGGACTAACGGTTGACCGGTAAGGGGTAAATGTGAGGACTAAATGTTAGTCCATTGAGGTGCAACTGTGGGGACTAACGGTTGCCCGCGAAGGTGTAAATGTGAGGACTAAATGTTAGTCCCTTGAGGTGCAACTGTGGGAACTAACGGTTGCCCGCGAAGGTGTAAATGTGAGGAGTAAATGTTAGTCCCCTGAGGGGAACTAACTGTTAGACCCGGTGCCGTTAGTCCTTAAAGGGACTAATGGTTGTGGCAGCCCCATTAGTCCCAAGAAGACGAACGGCACACCCTTTTAACACCCGTTTGCCTTAGAGTGCATAACGCTCATTGATCCTCCCGCGTGAGGGGGAGACACCACAGCGGGCACCGTGCCAGGGAGCTTCAACGGCGTTGGGGTGCGGGCCTAAGGGAGCTTCGCTCCTAAAAAATGAAAGGCTGGCTGCACAGATACAAGTTCACCTTTGAAGGAGTGCTTTGTGAACACAAATTTCAAACTTTGCAGTGTTTTCCTATGGTTTGCAAAGCGCCGTTTAATGGAACCTTTCAGGTCATCTATGTACGGAATGAACATGGCTCGCCTCTAGTTACCTTTCCACTGGACTACAAGCGGTAGTTTGCCCGGTATCTCTGTGTTCCTACCACCAGGTGGAATCTCGCACTTCATTCCGAACATCGCCGTTCTATCTTGACATAGAGAAATTATTTTGCGAAATTCTGCCTCCGCGTTAGTTCCAATCTCTTCCAGTTTAGTCAGCACCAAGTCAACCTGGTCCAAGGCAACGCTAATGTCAATTGATGGGCTCTGCAGATACACAGACAAGTGGTGTGTGAGGTCTAGGGATGTCTGACTACCAGCGAGACATAAAAAAGTTAGGCTAACAGATTCGTTGATGGAGGCAATGAGCGGTGAATGCTGTTGCTTTGTCACGGAAGGTGTCCATGAACTCTTCAAGTGAGTGAACTATCTCAGAAAGTGCTTCTGCAAGCAATACGACTGAATCATTACGTTCCACCAACCTTGTTTCACAATATCGGCGCAGCCAGTGGAGTGACTTTGTAGACGCTTCGAAATGTTTTTTCACGACTGCTGTTCTCTTGGGGTACAGCCAAAAGAATGTGCATACCTCCCTAATTGTGCCAAATGCGCGTCGAATGTCTTGGACGCCTGAGGCATTGCTCAGACAAAGGTTCAGGGAGTGCGCCGAGCAATGCGTGTACAAAGCCATACTCTTGTGCCTATATACCTTTGCGTTAATGGCCGACTGGACAAACTTCGGGGGGAGGGGTGAAGCCCTCCCTTGCCTACGCGCTTGTCGTCAGGTCTCGCCAAATGTAAAAGACTCCGATCCCGACGATTATCATGCGCGTTTGATGAGGCATCTAAGGCTTTCACCTTAATAATACGGGGGTGCTTCTAGCATCTAGGTCGCAGATTGGTTCTACTTTCTTGCCTTACCATGCAGTGGCTCGCAATGGTCGTGGCAGCTTGCTACTAGGCTTTGGAGAATCTCTTCACCCAAGAACAGTGCGTAAAGGCAGCTTGATGGCTTTATAAGAGAAGAACAAATAGTAGTTCTGCGAAAATGAGCCAGCTTCTACCAAGCACTACCAGCAACCCCTATTGGAATATTCGCCAGGCAACCACCTTATATTCCTTTCGGACGTAAGCACCCGGCGGCTTGGTCGTAGGTCCTGGCCGGCATGTAAATTTCGAACACGCGCAGTTAAAGAGACAAGTTTCGGACTTTTTAGCAACGCACCATTACCGAAAGGCGTAACACAAATTAAGGGCGTTGCATTGCGGTGGCAACCGGAGCGTGCAGTGGTCCCTAGTGGTAAAATTCCTAGCTCCAAATATTACGAGCAGAGCTGTTATAGGCTTGAACTGACGACAGAGGAGTCTCGGCGTCGAACATCACGCTCACATTCCCAGATACACCAAGAGATGGCGTAACTGCCTCGGTTGCGAACGAAGCGGTAGCCGCACATTGAAACGGGCAATGGCGCCTGGAGCGTGAATACGGCCGCATTTTTTTATTTTTAATTTTTTACCGCGAATCGCAGCGAGACGCGAGACTACGCTGCCGCCGTCTCGCATGTGTTCGTATTCTCGGGCATTGTGCGTCGTGCAGACGCCATCCGCGTTCCAGCGCTAAGTTGACAAACACTTTGTAAATTCCAAAGCGTGTTCCGCGAACGCCTATGCCCGTTGAGACGGGGTCGCTCAGAATGGAGCGCGATGCGTGCGTCTCCCCCCTTGCATGATTGGACACGCTGGGCACAGCGACGCTACGCAAGCAAAACGCGACCGCTGCAGATTCCGACACGACCGGCGTCCGTTTGCGCGCCCCAGGCGGCCACCTGGCACCGTGCCAGGGCGCGGACGGAGGGATGGACGTGAGCTTGAGACATTACAGGCCTTCGCCTTCATAACGCTTCCCCACTACACAGAAGTTATGATTTTTGGCGTATATAGTGGGTGCCATGCAAGTGTGCTTGTAGTAGTTTACCCAAGAGTGTTTAAAAAAAGCTCTAGAAAGGCCGCATTTCCAGCTTTCGCTGTGCTGCGCAGAACGCGCAGGCCTGGCGGTTTTTCCGTGACTTGGACAATAAAGCATTTCTTTACTACTATCACATTTCCGTATCTATTTTGCTAAGACAAGCACGCAGTCAGAATGGCCCTTTCCGCGTAGGTTCTCTGCGCATGCGCCCTGGCGTCGATGAGGAAGGCGTCATACTTTTCGATGGCCAAAACGCGACGACAGGTGCGAACCAAAGAACACCTGGTGTATCAAACGTGCAAATGCCCCCCCCCCCCCCCCCCCCACCCTCTATAAAAGGGCACCAATGCTTGGCCTCCGCGAGCCTACTAGCGCACGGTGAGCAATTTCGGATGCCAAGGGCCATCAGTGTCGACTTCGGCGGTCTCCAGTGCAAGTTCTGTTCGGACTCGGAATAAGTTAATTACTGTAAATTTCTTGAGAGTTAAATGATGCTTTCTTTGCCGATAGCGCGGATGATTGAATCTCATGTTGTGTAAAATGTGACATTGAGAAAACAAATAATTTTTGTTGAATGAGAATTTCGGGTATAATCCTTGTTTTGAAGTTTTATGTGAAAAAATAAATTTGAGAGTTAAGAAATACTTATTGTGGGTTGCTGCAGCAAAGACACATTGATTAAAATTTATGATTGCGGAGTAACGGCAGAGGTAACGTCCCTTACTTTCTTTCGGTAACGGTAACGGTAACGCGTTACCTTTTTTTGTAGTTAACGTAGGGCGCTAAGGCGTTCCTTTTTTTTGGTAATGTAACGAGTAACGTATTTAGTTAGTTTTTTCGGTAACGCATACAACACTAGGCGAAACAGACAGCCAGAAAAAGCGGTAGAAGTAAACAGACACAAAAACCATAGAAGAAACAGAGATCAACACAGAAAGAAAGAAAAAGGGGAACACAGAGAGAAGCAAAGAAAAGACAGAAGGAAATAGACAGAGAAAAAGAAAGGGAATATAGAAAAAATAGAAAAAAACCTAGAGCAAGAAAACAGAAAGGCAGCGAAAGAAATAGACAGAAATAAACAGACACCCAACTGAACCCGATCGATGTCGAGCTTACACTCGTAATTGACAATGTGATCACATAAACATTTTTTTGCATGGGGGTGTTAATGTACGTGTGCCTCGTCAAGCCAGGACAAGCCGAGTGCCGACCAACTTTGCTGCAGTGCCTCACATTTGTGCGACTCAGTGCAAGCTGCACAGTTTTTTTCACGTTTCACTGTTACTACATCAGAATAGTACTTAGGTAAAGTAATGGATGGGTGGGCATTATGAAAAGTAAAAATAAAAACTACTCACTTTTCAGCATACTTTTATTTGATTCTCGAATATCCAAACACCTATGGCATTACTTTTGACAGCATTTAAAATATACACCTCTCAACTGAACGTCTACTATGAATTGTGTTTTTGTACTATCCATTTTTCAGCACAGCTTTATTTGATTTTTGCATATGCAAACACTAATTAAATTACTTTTGACAGTAATTATAATATACAGCTCTTGAAGGTCTACTAAGAATAGTGTTTTCGTACTCTTGCATACATTCGGCGTCTGGGTTGCGCACTTGTGAGTCCTTCACCCGTAGCTCGAAACTTATTTCTCGCTGGTTGTACGAGAAAGAAACTGTAATGTGGAAAACACAAGTTGACATAAATACGCCGAAACAAGTAAACAAGCACAAATAGCTACTAAATGTCGCACACGGCAGTGCTTTTCGATTAATGTAGTTGGATGATCAAGTAAAGTCTATGGTTTACATGATACCTGGGAAATTAAAAGAAGATTAAAATTTAGGTTCAAGATGAAGTGCAATTTATTTTTATGCCTGTACTTTATGCAAGAAAAAATGATAGCTTTGATGTTGCTGCTACAACGCGGCACATCGAACAACCCGTAAAACATTGTGTGCCTTGGATTAAATGTTTAGCTACTGTCATGCCCAGGGCATTGATGTTAGGTCAAAACATACTGACGGTAGAGGATGTTCGGTTCGTTCAATGCGAAATCTATCTGGCTCTTTCTTCGCCATATGTTCGTAATTGCTTCTTCTGATCATTTAGAGCGCTACCACATAGCACAAGCTGAGGGGAACGCCTTCAATGAAAAAACATGTAGCGAATGTGACACACCTGGTAATATCACAGAGTTTTGCTAATTGCGTTAAGGAAAATACGTGTCATTAGATAACGACTCACTTAAATTCTTCCCGCGCTTGCTAGCGAGTGTTACAAAGTGCCTTTACTGCTACTACGATTAACGTTTTTTAGTCAATATACCAGAAAGATGGGAGCACGTCTGAGACAGCTACGCAACTTTTAAGGCAATAAAACGCAGGTTGAGGTGTCCACAAAAAAATTGAAGGACACTACATTCCAAAGTGTGTTCGGTGAAAGCGTGTGTCCATTCCACTGCCGGAAAGACGGACGGAAAGACCGACGGACGGACAGACGGACATCCGGACGGACGGACATCCGGATTGACGGACGGGCAGACGGACGGACGGACGGACATCCGGACGGACGGACGGACATCCGGATGGACGGACGGACAGAAGGACATCCGGACGCACGGACGGACGGACATCCGGACGGACGGATGGACAGGCGGGCATCCGGACGGACGGACGGACGGACATCCGGACGGACGGACATCCGGACGGACGGACGGACATCCAAACGGACGGACAGACGGACGGACATCCGGACGGACGGACGGACAGACGGACATCCGGACGGACGGACGGACATCCGGACGGACGGACGGACATCCGGATGGACGGACGGACATCCGGGCGGACAGACGGACGGACAGACGGACATCCGGACGGACGGACGGACATCCGGATGGACGGACGGACATGCGGACGCATGGACGGACGGATGGACGGACGGACGGACAGACAGACGGACGGACATCCAAACGGACGGACGGACGGACATCCGGACGGACGGACGGACAGACGGACATCGGGACGGACGGACAGACATCCGGACAGACGGACATCCCCGGACGGACGGACGGACGGACAGACGGACATCCGGGCGGACGGACGGACATCCAAACGGACGGACGGACGGACATCCGGACGGACGGACATCCGGACGGACGGACATCCAAACGGACATCCGGGCGGACGGACGGACATCCAAACGGACGGACGGACGGACATCCGGACGGACGGACGGACAGACGGACATCCGGACGGACGGACGCCGGACGGACGGACACCGGACGGACGTGAGCATGAGACATTAAAGGCTTTCGCCTTAAAATAATTTGGAGCGCCAGACCTGCAGCCGCTCGACGGTGGAACACGCCCGCGGAAACACACAGCCATTGTCTTCGCGTACGCGGGATCCCTAGTTTCCTAGTGTATCTACGCAGGCGTCCCCTTGCGCCAAAAGAAAAAATAATGCGGTTTGCCCCTTTTAGCAGTGGGACCACAGATCAGGGGAAGATCGGGACATGTGGCTACAGCGTGCTCGCGTCACATGAAAACGGCAGGCTTTTCTCGCGCTAGTCACAGCAAGTGGCTATAGCCATGGCATTGACGAACAAAAACTGTACAGAAATTTATTGCGACTCCAGGCAGACAATCTCTGCTATCAGCAGAGGAAGGGTTGCTCCACAGGCGGCCAGAGTGCTCAGTACAATAAAAAGCATGGACATCAAGTACATCTACTGGTTCCCCGGCACATGGGTAGAATCGAAGGCCTACAAGTCAATCCAAACGAGTCGGCCAACAGCGTCGCCCACGATCTCACCGACAGGCACGCTTATACAAATGGCCCTGACTCCGCTGGATTCATTCCACTACACAAAGATAAACTGACCACGTACAATGAAATCACTAAACACTTCTATCTAGGCAGAAGAATTTGTCCCCACCCCCACGCAAACTTAAACAGAGCACAAGCCATAACACTGACAACTACAAACACAACCGTACTAATCACCGCTTCAAATCAGGGGAGTGGTACGGAGCGGAAGAAAATAGAAATTACATGCAAAGCTTGCCAAGAAAATGAATGCACATTAGAACGCATTCTCTGGGACTGCAGGTTCACTGGGGCCCGGTATTACGCGGGACCGCTTCGAAAGGCTCATCAAATCACCAACTTACGACAATCAAATCCTGGCTGTCCAGTACGCCCACGATAGGGCCAGGGAGGCTTGACCTCTCTGTTCCGTCGTGGGAATAGCCAGGTTGGCGCATTCGCGTCATGTACAGGATAAATAATAGTTTTTGAAGAAGAAGAAGAAGAAGAAGAAGTGTCAAAGTTAAACAAACTGGTAACAGCTTTAATAATAACAGTGATTTATAGGGTTTAATGCCCCCAAAGCTACGATATGATTATGAGAAAAGCCGTGGTGGAGGGCTCCGCAAATGTCGACCACCTGGGGTTCTTTAACGTGCACCTAAATCTAAGTACACGGGCACGGAGCATTTTCACCTGCATCGAAAATGCGGCCGCCGCGGCAGGATTCGATCCCGCGACCTGCGGGCCACAGTCGAGCACCATAACCACTGGACCACCGTGGTGGGTAAAATGGTAAAAGTTATGTAGGCCTTCTTATCGATCGCTCAGGAGAGTGTCATGGTAAGGGCGTTAATCTAATGTCGCCATTTCATCTTCAATTGTGGAGCGCTTTTGGTTAATCAAATAAATAATAGTTGATTGTATTTACGCCTGATTATTTTCATACTTGCGCTACAGAGTTTTCAATTTATACTAATTAGCATACACTACACTTTCTAACTCTGAATTAGTCTTAATTTAGCGCGACCAGTGCTATCGTGGAGTCTCGAGTTGATAAGTAGTCTCTATCACTTTTGACAACGCCTAATTACTTTTAATTAATTGTAAAGACGTTTTTTATCCTATTATATCATTTAACCCATTAAGGACCACGAAAGAACTACTGGTCCGATTTTATTGACATTTTGCATATTCAATTAACCACAACAGATAACCACACGTGCAAATTTTCATAGAGTTACGTGTGTTTCTTCAGGAGTTATGATACTGTACTATAAAAAGTACGCTGGGCCTTCGAGATAGCAACGGGCAAGGTGACTTAATGCAAGAATGGCGAGTACGCTGGGCCCTTGCGAAACGAATAACTAAGTTATCTTCGTCCATGCAGCTTAATCAAGGACCAGTGCTTTAGGGAAAGCGTAACGTCACGCTTTTATCCACACCATTTCGATGTATTTTGGCAGAATTCAACTGTTTTGCCGGCTTCTTGTGAAAATGTCCGTATGAATAGAGGGTAATAGCAAGCACAGTAGAATCTGGAGAGCTTTGATACTTCTCTTGGGTACAACAAGACGGCCAGTGTTTTGCTGTTATGCGACTAAAGGACAATAGTCAACGCGTAGAGGGCCTACTAGAACCTACAATGTGGTAGCAGACCCTTTATGCGTTGTCTGCGGCTATTTCGATGATCTGGGTAAATAGGGGCTGGTATCGCTTTTTCTCAGGGATGAAAATTCTCTAGCCATTCGCAGCTTGATCGTAGAGCTCAAACTCCCTCATGACATTCTAAGTGCGGATGAAGAAGGAGGACAGTGGCACTACGTTTTTTTTTTCTTTTCAGTGAATGGCCACACCGATACAGAGCATTGTTGCTCAACTGTGCAGTCTTTCGTCAGCATAGCAATTATGCTGTTGTCCTTGCAATTTTGGAAACAAAGCTGCTTTCCTGAGTCAAAACAGAAGTTATCTTACCCACGTTCCTTTCGTTCCATGTTTTTTTATCGTTAGAAAAGAGCATCCATTCGTACCGTCGTTATTACCCTCCTCCTCCTATGTTCCCATGTTAGGGTCAGAATCGTCAAATAAAACATCAAGAGGCTCTCGTATACTCACAGCGACAACTTTCGCAGCCTCTTGAGTCTGAGATAACCGAAAAAACGGCATTCATAACAAAAAAAAAGCCTGTTGAATCTATGATGCAACGCACAACAAGAGTTACATCTATGCTCCCACGAAGTCCCAGTGTACTAAATAAAGTACAGCAACATTTGATTACTCCTCACAGCAAAACTATGCATTCTATAGGCTTCTCGTGCTTTGCAGGGATTGAATTGCTCTTCCTGAAGCAGAAGCAGTCGGCTTTTTCAACATATAACATGTAAAACTTCAAATAATTTAGAAATAGTAGTACTGACCACGTGCGTTTAACAGGCTCTCATTTTCCTAAAGTTTGACGACTCATAAAACAGAAAAAAACATAACCGAGTCAATATTCCGAATTAGGATTTTCTTGCTGCAACCCTTGGCATCAGAAATTGTAATGAGCAAGATCAGAATATTCTGTTTTGTAATTTCTATGCCCGAAAAAGGAAGTGTACTTTTTATAGTACAGTGGGCCCTAATGGGTTAAGCACGCTTTAATAAAGCTCTCGTTTCATTTCCGCGTTATGAAGTTGTCAAATATTCTAATTACATTTAGTCTTCGGACACCTTAATTACTCTTAGATACTTGGCGCGTGATTCAATTTTACGTGCATTATTGAACGGTAGATGTGTAGTGTGCCAAATTATGATTTTTGCTGCCGCAAGTGCTGTCGACGGCAGGCGGCCGGATGGTCACATACTGCGGCTAATGAGCCAGTTAATCATTTCGCTTTAAAAGGCGCCGGTGCCCAGTAAACGCGCGTGCATGCGAGCATATCCTCCACTGCGTCTACTCGCGCACCCAGCGTTTCAGAAACCACATTCTTACAGCATGCCCGTGAAACGATAAAATGCACCCAAATATCTTCTTTTAGAGGAAGGCAACACCTGAACACCTAGCTAGGTGCACCGGGGAGCAAGGCGAGCTTGCTAGATGTTCCACGCATGCCACGCACTGGTACTAGGTTTTCACCAGTTTCGGCGCTTCGTATTGTTTTGTGGGAACCTACATCTCTTTCAATGAGACAAGACAGTGGGGCCAAGTTCTTAACAGATGTGCCATTCTCTTATACGCCATCCTCTTCACGTTAGCTGTATTAGCGATGTCGTGTGAATGGTATATCATTTTTAAAATAGCAACTTGTTCCTGTGGCAGTATTGGTAAAACAGGTGGCGTTATACAATTGCTGAATGAAAACATCGTGCGTTAGGTCACTCTGGATGGTGTGCCCAATACCTAATCAGAAAAAATGCATGCTTACTTAGCTTGTTTTTATCCCATGTTATCTGTACCACAACACATGTTTTATTCAAACCTTCAAAAACCACTTCTTCTTCGTGTTCGCGGACATCTGCACATACAACACCAAGCAAACTATAATTATGGTATGTGGGGTTGTACGTTCCAACACCACGATATACTAATTAGCATACGCTACACTTTCCAGCTCTGAATTAGTCTTAATTTAGTGCGACCAGTGCTATCGTGCAGTCTCGAGTTGATAAGTAGTCTCTATCACTTTTGACAACACCTAATTACTTTTAATTATTGTAATTACGTTTTTATCTTATATCATTGAAGCACACTTTAAAAAGCTCTCGTTTCGTTTCCGCGTTTTGAAGTTGTTAAATATTCTAATTACATTTAGTCTTCGGACTCCTGAATTACTCTTAAATACTTGGCGCGTAATTCAATTTTACGTGCATTGAACGGTAGATGTGTAGTGTGCCATATTATGATTTTTGCTGCCGCAAGTGCTGTCGACGGCAGGCGGCCGGATGGTCACATACTGCGGCTAATGAGCCAGTTAATCATTTCGCTTTAAAAGGCGCCGGTGCCCAGTAAACGCGCGTGCATGCGAGCATATCCTCCACTGCGTCTACTCGCGCACCCAGCGTTTCAGAAACCACATTCTTACAGCATGCCCGTGAAACGATAAAATGCACCCAAATATATTCTTTTAGACGAAGGCAACGCCTGAACACCTAGCTCACGATCTAACACCCAGAACCATGCAAAGACGTCACACGTGTTGTCACGTCTTTGCATGATCGAGTGGGCAATGGGGAGCAAGGCGTCATGCCGTAGTGGGGCACTCCTGAATTTTGACCATCCGGTGTAAATCGACCCCGCCAGGGCCAAGAGGGTTAACGCGCTCTGACATCGCACTGATCCCGGCCACCGCCACGGCCGGGATCGAACCCGCGACCTTCGATCACCAGTCAACCACTGTAACCACTCATCCACCGAGGCGGACAACAAATATTTGGGCGAGCTGGTTAAAGTGGAACCGCCAGGGGGGCGCCAACCAGTGCGGACGTACGTACATTGGCTCCCGCTTTTGTGAATGTTTTTGGGTGTATTTCTTAAATGGAACCCGGAAACCTGTATCTCTCCTGAACCGGCAAGTTGCAAGGAATCCACTGATATCCGATTTATATTGGTGGGTGGACTTTTCACCATTTTCTGAGGCCTTTATTCTACGACCACGGCGCACTAGGCCTAACCCTAACGGGCTAAGCCTACTTCCCGCGCGAAGCGGCCCGGTTAGGCCTTGGCCTAGCCCGGCGCCTTCGAGCTTCCCCGCCTCTGTGCGCGAGTTCACCCACTTCAAGCGTGTTGTGCTACAGTGTCACCATGCCCGGTACGGTCACCGTAGAAGGCATGGACGTCAACCGGACGAGTTCGACGGTGCTGGGTGGACTACTGCCCTTGGCTCTTGGAGAGGACCAGCGACGAAGAGGCCGCCACCTTCAGGTCATGGCAAGAATAATGCGTCGGTGGGCTACCGCACGGCCAATGGACCGACGAAAAGTCTGATCAAGCAAGTCACGGAAGCTTCGCGACTTCCGAAGCTCCCAAGAAATGAAATCAAGGTCATCATACGCCCAAAGGGTGGACTCGATGTATCCAAAGCCGACGTCGTACTTCTTGCTCAAGCCTTGGCCATGGCGGCGGCCCTGACTGAGCAACAGACGTGTGAAGACACCGTATGCCCGAACAAGGTACAAAACATTCTCATCATCTCTACTCCGCACGAATTCAATGCGAGAGCATACGTGAGCATAAGCAAGCTGCACACTAAATTTGGGACTTTTGAGGCCTCGGCGTACATCGCCGCTTCCCGAAAACACATGCAAAGGAGTCATCCGCAACATCGATCCCTCGCTCGATGAAGGAACGCTGAAGAGAATGATCGTTACTGCACGAAACCCCAAGGTACTCGAGGTGAGAAGAATCAAGAGTACGCACGTTGTGGTGATTCTCTTCGACGGCATGCGCGTGCCCAATTCTGTTGTATGCGGTACGGCACTCGTGCCGTGTTTTCTATACAAACGGCAAGTTGACGTGTGCTACGACTGCGGACACGTGGGTCATCGAGCCGACGTCTGTCCTAGCAACGAGGAAGGAAAAGGCCAAGTGCCGAGGCTGCGGCAAGCCCAAGTCTATGGACATCGGAGAGCTGGACGACCACCAGTGTACACCCAAGTGTAAAATCTGTGGTGGTCCTCATCTCACAGGGGATCGTGCATGCAAGCACAGGTACCAGATTCCATACATCGTACGACGCCGGCGCCGAAGACGCCGACAAAAAGTGCGGAAAGAACAGATGGCGGAGAACTATGACATCTGTGGCCTCAGCACAAGTGATACACCGAATATGTCACCGACGCCGGTTGCAAGCGGAGGCTCCATACTCAAGACCCGCGCACACTCTAGAGGGCGCTACCACTCGCGAGGACGGTCACGCTCGAGAAGATCAGGATCATCGCGACAAGGTGACAACTATGACGCCTCCCAATCGAGATCCCGCTCTCGATCCCGTTCCCAGTCCGCGCAGGGGACCTCGTGGGCTGACAAGGTCAAAGGGAACGGCAAGATCATCCTCCAAGGGTACGGAAAGCAAGAAGGCAACAGGTGAGGTACAGCCAGAGCATATGGTCGATCCTCGAATTCAATCACTCGAGGCAGAAAATAGGCAACTTCGACGTGAGCTCGCGGAACTTAAAGAAGCACTCAATAGCATTAGAGGGAAAATCTCAAGCCGTGACGAGGAAAAGTCAAAATATCTTACCCCGCTCGCGGGAAAACTGAAACGTAAAGCACCAAACCCAGAGCCGATAAGCGAATCCGAGGAGGAGGACGAGATGACGGAGGCTAGCGAAACCCCCCTCTACAGCCTCGGCTCCTCCCACCGAGAAGAAGAGTAAGAGTAAATTAACGGGCATAGAGAGAACCCTGAATAGCATGCAGGAACAAATGATGGAAATGTTTTCCTCTTTGGAGAGCAGGTTATCGCTCTTGGAAAGGCCGAAGGCTCATTCGAAAAGTAGACCAATGATTCAGTCGGAACCGCCCCCAGCCAATCCAAACTCCCATGGTGGTGCCAAAGGGCTGAATGATTTTACGCAGTAGGCAAAATGGCTTACTTACGGAATTGCAACCTTAAAATTTGGCAATGGAACTGTGCTAGTTTCCAAGAGGCGCAAGGCCCCGCTAAGCCAACTCATTAGATCAATGGCTGAGAAGCCACAGGTAATTTTGTTACAAGAAACATTAGGGGACAAAAACGTCTCTTTACCCGGTTATCACGCTATTTCACATAGGAGCGAAAAGGGAAGAGGCACAGCTACCCCTGATAGCAAAAAACGTTTCTTTTGTTGAACACGATGTACCTAAATACAAGGTCGGACTCGAGGCACAGCTTATCGAAATCATACCCGGTCGCACGAGCAAAGCCAACGTTTTCATTCTCAATGTATACAGCGCCCCTGTAGACAAACGGCGGGATTTTCATGTCCTATTCAATGCCGCAATTAAATTGGCCAACAACATGCCTTTGTTGGTAGGCAGGTGATTTCAACGCCCCCCAATGCGGAATGGGGATACGGATACAGCACCAAGAAAGGCAGGAGCCTAGCTAACTGCGCAGCCGAGTGTAATCTGACGCTCATCACGGATCCCAGGTTCCCTACAAGAAGGGGCAACTCGGTCAGCCGTGACACCACGCCTGACCTCGCGTTCCTACGTAACACTGAGGGCACGTGGGACAACCTTCAGGAAGATTTAGGCAGCGACCATTTTATCATAGAGATTACAATTCGGGTTAAACCCAAAACACCACTTAAGTATGAATACGTCGACTGGGATCTTTTTAGAAAGATCAGAGGCGAGACAGCTCCCCCAGAAGAAAGCTATGCTCATCTAATCAACAACTTAAAGCAAGCAGTTAGAAGTGCTACGAAGGAAATAACGACGCAGGTTGAGGTTCCTCAAATGGACTCTAAACTAGCACACCTGTTAGAGGCCAAGCATGCCCTCACAAATAGATGGAAAACGCAAAAACTAAACCGTAGACTCAGGGCTAAGGTAACCTCGGTTAACAAGGCAATTGAGACCTACTCCAAACAACTTGCTGTTCAGCAGTGGAATGACAAATGTAACGAAACGGATAGTCGCATGAGACGAGGCAGTAAATGGCACCTACTCAAAAGCCTCCTCAACGATAAACATTCGAGGAGCACTACTAGTTTAGCTACAGACAGGCTTATCAAGAAACAGATTGCTCTCGGCCTCATGGAGACGCAGATTGCTAGCAACCTGGCCTGCACCTATCTACCCCTTAAAGACGCTGTTCCACATAATATCGATCAAGATCAGGAACAAGCTACGTATACAGGTCTAGATAGGCCGGAGTTGGACGAGCCATTCACGGAGTATGAAATCAGACATGTTCTTTTCAGCCTAAATGGCAGGTCTGCGCCGGGGCCAGACGGAGTCACTAACAAACTCCTGCGTAATCTCGATGATAAGGCCATTGAAATCATCACAAAAGAAATCAACGAGATCTGGAGCACTGGGCCGAGTTCCGATAGAATGGCGCACAGCAAAGGTGGTGTTAATCCCAAAACCGGGGAAGCCCCCGCACATGGATAACTTACGCCCAATATCCCTTACATCGTGCATTGGGAAGGTGGCCGAACATGCGATACACAATCGTATTACAGGCCACATTGTAAAGCACGAACTTTTTAGGCACAACCTCATTGGCTTCAGGAAAGCGCTCTCCACGCAAGACGCTATGCTACTCATCCAGAGGGCTATACTTGAGAACCCTTCTCGCGATGTTAAAGGAATACTTGCGATCGACCTTGCCAAGGCATTCGATACGGTCTCGCATGAGCATATTCTGGGAGAGATTTCCTCCCTTAATCTAGGAGAAAAAATTCTACAACGTCACCCTCGCTTTCCTCTCAAACAGAAAGGCAAACCTGCGACTGGGTACGATCTCGAGTGCGACCTATGAACTAGGCAATCGTGGCACTCCTCAGGGGTCGGTCTTATCTCCTCTTCTCTTCAATATAGCTATGCACGGTCTATCCAACAAACTTGCTGAGCTCCCAGGGATCGGACATACCATCTATGCAGATGACATTACAATCTGGTCCCCAGGAGGTTCGCTTGCGGACCTGGAACAGTACTTACAAGCGGCTCTAGACGTAACGGAAGAGTTCCTGGTTCCAACGGGACTCAAGTTATCGCCGGCAAAATCTGAACTTTTACTCTTCAGACAGGCTAGGCAAGGAGTCCGAAACCTTGAACCTCTGGAGACTCTACCAGTTCAACTTAAGACCACGCAAGGCCAACCCATTCCAAGGGTGGGTTCTGTCAAAATTTTGGGACTCCTAATCAATGCCAAAGGTTGTAACTCGGAAGCGATTAACAAGATCGGAGCTCAGGCAAACAACTTACTCAGACTCATTTCTCGGGTGACTAGCAAAAGAGGAGGACTCCAAGAAGATATTCTGCTTAGGGTGTTTGACGCATTTTTCATCAGCCATGTTAATTACTCAGCCCCCTACCTCAAGTTGAGTAAGGTGGAAAAAAATAAGCTGGATACACTTATTAGAACCGGTGTTAAGAGGCTGCTTGGCCTACCGCAATCCACCTGCACGGAGAGGCTTTTAGAGCTAGGACTACATAATACAGTTGAAGAACTAATTGAGGCTCACTTTGCTGCACAAGTCTGTAGATTATCGTCAGCCAGGCCGGGAAATAAAATTCTTGACGAGGCAGGCATATCACCCTTAGTTTCGATGCAAAATGTGCACCCTCTTTCTAGAGAAGCAAATGAAAGCATAATAGTGGAGCCGATTCCGAGACACATCCACCCTATCTATAACAAGGGTCGGAGAGTCGCTCGTGCAAAGGCTACTCTCAAGAGACTCGGCCCACACACGGCTGACGTTTTGTTTGTCGATGGAGCCCAATACGAGGGAAAAAGAAAGATTCGCTATAACAGTTGTTGACGCGCGAGGAACACTAATCAATGCAGCATCAGTGCAAACAAAACATGTACATGTGGCGGAAGAGACCGCCATAGCCCTGGCCCTTCATACGGCTAAACAACCCGTCACCGTCTACTCGGATTCGCGCACGGCGGTCAGAAACTACTCAAATGCTTTAATATCAGGCCAGGCCGCTAGCATTGTTCACAAATCTATGCAAGGAGGAACAAATGAAAAGCTCAGCGGTCACCACATCTCGTGGTTCCCTGCTCACGTAGAATGTATATCAGGATGCAATCCGAACGAGCGGGCTCATTCCCTAGCGCGAGAGCTCACGTACCGCGCTGGGAATAACAGACCGGCTCAGTCACAGGACTGCCTCATTAAAGACCCTTTAACAACATTTAACGAAATTACGTCTCACTATAAGCTGGGTAGGCGAACATTCCCTCCACCGAACCCCAAATTAAACAGAGCCCAATCCGTTACTCTCAGACTTTTGCAGACACGCACTTATCTTACTCCTAGAGCTTTCACTTGGTCCAATCCCGATTTTCCACAGTCGTGCTCTAAATGTGGGCACGCTACCTGCTCCTTCGACCATATGCTCTGGCTGTGCCCATTTAACGTGGGCTCCACTCTACATGATGCGGCCACCTGGGATGAGCGACTGCGCAGTCCGGATCTCACGCATCAACTCCAGGCCGTCGAGAGGGCTCGTGTCGTCGCCGAGAGTCATCATCTCCCGGTTCCGACATGGGTGGAGCCACCGACTTGATTGGGGAGGTCTCTTGGCCTCTTTTGTCTTGTCCCTCAGGACTCGAATAAAGTTCTTTGTATGTATGTAGCTGGTTAAAGTGCATATTGAAAGGATTTGCAGCGCAAGCACGGTAGTGCTGAAGGAAAGGCGTAACAGCGTGAAAGGGAAAGCAAAGAGGGACGACACGAGCGCTGACTGCGCTGACTACCAATTGATTTATTGTTCACGACACACAGTGTATCTCACGGGCTGAAAGATTGTTGGTCGCGATATGGGGTGGATGTGGTTTTTTTTGTCAGCCCCGTGCAAAGTTGGCGAGATCAGTAGGTTGACAGACGATAGCCCTAGTGAAATGACGAACGTAAGGAGACGGGCATGCGGAGCGAAACACGCAAATAAATTTGTAGAATGCTCCGTGGGCGTGGTGTACAGATTTCCTTTAACGTGCGGGCGAAGTTACATATGGAAGGCTGGACGTTGTATAACTAAGAGGTTAGAGAGCATAAGAATGACTTTTGCAAAGGGAAACGTTCCAACCTTGTGATGCATTGCAAAAGTTGCGGCTTCCAGCCTCAATTTTCGGCCAGGAGTGTATTGGAACACCGTGAAGACAAACTATCACGGGAGATAGCTGAGGTGTATTATATTAGGAAACTTGACGATGAATGCGTGAGCCGGCCTTCAGTGACTTTGCATGAAAAAGAATTCATGCTTTGCGATAAGGTTTAGTCTGTTAATATTTTGTCAATGTACGTTCGTTTTATCGAACACTCCACCAAAATCTGTCACGTTACTGACGTCTGCTTGATTAAAGATGACAATAAATCAGTTGGTAGTCCGGGCTCGTGTCGTCCCTCTTCGCTTTCCGTTTTTTGCTGTTACGCCTTTCCTGCAGTACTACCGTGCTTGCGCTGCAAACCCATTCAATATGAATCTTGTAATGAATTGTTCGTCTTTTCCATGCCCTACAGTGCTGCCCAAAGCATTTTGGAAAAGGAAGCGAAGCAGGTCACCCCGAAAATCTGCCTTCTGGTTGTCACAGAGAGCATCAAGCTGAGAGGAGGACAGAAAAATTAACAGAGAAGTCATTTTTCAGCTCTAAACTACTGTGAAATCCTTCTGTTTTTTCCCATGGTCATGTAAAAGTGCGTGTTATCATACACAATGCTTTTAATAAGAAAAAAAAAGAAGGATGACACGAGGACTCGTCATGCAAAAAAAATCACAGAATATCCACGAAGAGAATGATGGTGAGTGGGCGAAGCTCGGAAGGATCATTCGGGTAACCATGAATCCCCCCGTACATTGCCCACTCGATCATGCAAAGACGTGACAACACGTGTGACGTCTTTGCATGGTCCTGGGTGTTAGATCGTGAGCTGGGCACGAGCGTCGCCGACTTGTGTTCCGGGCGCTCCCAGCCTCAGCGACAACGCCAGTTCGCGTTCCACGACAGAGGAAGACGATGCCACCTACTCAGACGCCGAAGTCCACACAAGTGCTCGACGCAACGCCTCGCCTCCGCATGCATCGCCACAGAACGCTGCTGTGAGTTGTGAAAGCCACGCGTCCTTGGCTATGGGTTGTGCCGCCGTGAGTACCGGAGCCGCCGCATGCTCCGCAGATACCGGCTGCCCTGGTTTTGCATGCGACTCACACGAGAGCACTGTGGAGCTGACTACCTCCTCTCTGGTGAAGTTCACCTCACCGTTGATCACGATGGAGTCCACCTCCGGTGCTCGACTCCGAGTACCGCGTCGGCCCGACGATCCCAATTATAACAGCGCCATCTATCCTCTTTAATCGTCAACTATACGAAAACCACTAACGTCATGTAGTGATATTATTTCCAAGGACATATACACACAACGCCATCTAGTGAGCAATTCTTAAAACTAACTAGAAGTGGCTACAACAACATAATATTACCGAGGAGGGAACGACCCACACCCCTAAGGAGCTTCGCCCCTAAAACACACCGGCCCAGTTCTTACGAAAACACGCCAGTCCGGGTCATAACGCAACACGTCAGCCCGGGTCTCGCCAAAACACATCAGTCCGCTTCACATCGGAAAACCGGTCGTATACGCCAGACACGCCACATCCCCCAGAAACCGTGTCTGCATTCCCGCTCTGGCGGAAACGGGAAAAATACGCCAGGCACGGCCTGGTGCTTTTTTCGACTGGTCGGTGTGACAGCCAGAAGAGCGCCGCTGACGGGACGCAGAACTTGGGCTAAGGTCACCATCCTGCGGCATGC
>JALIZH010019903.1:0-18921 GCA_030522465.1 Rhipicephalus appendiculatus
ACTGACACCATGGTGGAAAAAGCTAATTCTAGACAAACGGACTCATGAGTCGACTCACTCAGTCTCAGATCGAGCCTTGAGTCTGAGTCTGAGTGAGTCCGGTTGAAGAAAATTTTGGTGAGTCTGAGTCGGAGTGGGCCCTGGGCGGAGAATCTATTTCGTGAGTGAGTCTGAGTGAGCTCAACAATTTTTGCCGACCTATGATGAGGGGTGCCTAATTGGTAGCCATTCGCCATAACTTTCAAAACACCATGCGTAGCCATGACCTTGCGCATTAAAATCTGACGTGAAAGGCGACTCAAGAAAGCTAAGGGGCAGAATTTTGCGCCCCTTTAGATGCCAGGGGGTGGGGGGAAGTGCAGCCGCCTTTCCTGCTCCCTTCGCTTGCACGCACGCCTATGTCCTCACGTCTAAAAGTTTTGTGACGCGCACTCATATGTCCAATTAGTGCATTGAGACTATGCACGATATTCTTCAATCTGTTGCCTCGATTTTATATCACCCGCAGGCCGTGTGAAGCGCAGAGTTATTCGTCATCGGAGGGAAGTCAGTTGGTGGGCTTTGAATACATGCCTCGTCCGCGATAGGTGCTGCTACTCGCTCTGTCAGGCGAAGCCGGCACCGGCGGTTGGGAATCCTGGCACCAGAAAATACCGTTTCACGCTTGCAAATCAATTAGCAACGCACCGTGACACGCTGGAGCGGCGGCTGGAAGCGCGTCAAGATAGCCATTTTCGAGTCATTACGCGAACTGCTTTTGGAAGTGCCGCCGGCGCGCCTTTGCTTGTCTTGGCGCAAAAAGAAAAACAAAACAACCCTCAACTCGTTTCCGACCCCAAAAAAAATGCAACGAGATGCCCACGCCCTGCATAGTATCGCGATACAATCGGCACATCGTAAAGGTATTTCACTGCTGAGATACAAATACAGTTTTCAAATGTATCTCGATACAGAAACACGGATACTCAAAAGTACCTCTGAAATATTATCGCTTCTTATAGAGCATAAGTAGACTTCTACGTTTCCAGAGCATAGACGGACAGGTGTGAGTGCCGAAAACGAGCTTTTATTGCGATAACAATTATATGGACAGTCTCGACGGGTTTTTGCCGTCGCCGTTGCCGTCATTTCGCGTATAAAGTCCAAATTGATAGATCCCCCAGCGCATCGTACGTTCTACCCGCGGGTAACAGCGCGGGAGGGGGGAGCGACAGACGCGGTTGAAGTGGACATCAAACGAGCCGGCCCACCTCCGTCGCTCCGAGGCTTATGCGATAAGATCCCCCCCGCCTATTCGACCAGCCGGGGAATGCTCAAGAAGAGAGGAAACGCCCCGCGCGTCTTTAGCAAGCGCGGAAAGACGCGAGGGAGAGGGGTCCCTCATGCAGCCACTGCGACCTTTGGTTTTACGAGCGCGGCCGTCGCTGGCGCACGCGTCATCTCGGAATCTCAGCAGCCGCCAGCGGGCGGCTGGCTCCTACGTGCGCCGCTCTCAACGCGGGAATATTGCGCGAACAGTGTCCCTGGAGCGGCCGTATGCTCTTAAATCAGCATTTTGTTGAGTTGCGTGAGATCGGATCCAAAAGAGTTAGCTGCCAGCCTCACTTCGAATAACATTAGACTTTGTTGCTATCACATTCATCGCTTCACCCTTGCGGTGAAACTGTGGCTTTTTTTAGGTGGAAAATACTGCACAGAAGCTCACCGGACATATCTGAAAAGTGCACCGAAACATGCGCTCGCTGCGCGTGCCCCATCAGCGCTTTCATTAGCGTTGCCTTCGAAGAGGCTCGAAACCAAATCGGAACAGCATGACATCAACGTCGCAATGAACACAAGCATACATTTACGGCCCCGAGCGCGTTCGTATGCAGCAAATTCATTTTCGCAGGCGTCTGCGAGCCACGGCGTGTCTATAGCAAGTTAAACGAGCGATATTGATCTCCACGTAGCCGAAAAATAGAAACAAGCATACGGTGTCTAGCTAAATGTGGCCGCAAGCATGACGCATCAGTTTCCAGAGCACTGCCTCTTCGCTACACGCTCCAGGATAGTAAAATTCGAAGAGCGAACAGTGCGGGAACATGACGCACCATCTTTATTCCTCGCTTTCTTATCAAGGAGAGCAAGAAAGAGAGAGGGATGCACACCCCCCTCCCACGCGCACGCTCGACCCCAGCGTGCGCCGAGGCGAGATTACGATGGCAGCGCCCCGGTATTAGCGAGCTGCTGCTCCTCGGCCGGTCGCTGCGGCCTGGGAACTTTTGACCAACACTGTACCTCTCACCGCATGTCAGAGGGATCGCGTACAAACGCCTTTAACACATGGCAAAAGCTTCTGCCAGTGGTCTGTGCTGCAGCCTCTTCTGTCGTTACCCGCCACGATGGTCTAGTGGTTATGGTGCTCTAGTGCTGACCCAAAGGTCGCGTGATCGAATGCCGGCCGCAGCGGCCTTGTTTTCGATGGAGGCGAAAATGCTTGAGGCCCGTGTACTTAGATTTAGGTAGACGTTCAGGAACTCCAGGGGGTCGAAATTTCCAGCGCCCTCCATTACGGCATCTCTTATAAGCACATCGTGGTTTTGATGTTAAACCACGACAATTAAACTGTCGTTCATCCGAGAGGTCGACATTGGATCCCAGGTGTAAATAGGAGTGACCAACCAGATCGAAGGCACATATGGGAGAAACACACATGGGATACCTGGCGTTCATGACGTATCCCACAGGCTCAAGAAGATAGGGGAAAGTGCTCGAGTTCGGGTAATTTCATAGGCCCCTGACGAGCTTTCTGGCCTACGCAGATCGCCCTCGTCACGCTAGTGGTGTCTCTTTCTTACTTGGGTCCTAGTCTTTTCGCGCAGCTTAATAAGGTCTAAACACTTATTTTGTCACGTTTCAGTTTTTTGTGTGTTTTTGTTTCTCTTTCATACCCCGGTCTTTGTGCTTGTGTGTGTGTGTGTGTGTGTGTGTGTGTGTGTGTGTGTGTGTGTGTGTGTGTGTGTGTGTGTGTGTGTGTGTGTGTGTGTGTGTGTGTGTGTGTGCGCGCGTGCGTGTGTGTGTGTTCGGTTCTTTTCGTCTGCATACATATGTGCGCACCCTTCGAATAAAACTTAGTGGGAAGAAAGCGCTGCGTCTTTGCTCTCTCGCCTGTCCTGAGTCTCGTGTTCGCGCTTAGTACCATAACGAATGACCTACGTAACTGACGTCAGAAGGCAAGTCAAAGGACGTTATCTGAACTCGTGTCACGGGGAGCCGGCAGTGAAGCGCGGGATGAAGACAACGACGATGGCCACTGGAAGAAGCACGCGCTATTGGCCGGGTATGTTTTTTTTTTCCTTTTTAGTCTAAAGTTACAGCGCTTATGTTAGCCTATTATGTATTAAACTCAAAGATCCTGCCGCCCGGTTCTTGACCCATCCCCCTTTGTGGGTGAGCGCCATCAGCAAGAGGTCATCATCATCATCATCATCCCACCATCACTTGGGTGAAAAAGAACGCTGCCCCGCCGCCACCTCAAGTCACGCCCCCCGTCCGTTGTACAGCACTGTTCTAGACAGGCCAGCATCCACGACCGAAGCCTATTCTCACGCCTGACTTACTGGTGTTCGGAAACCATTTTATTCCTGTTGCCTCGGCGCTTTTCTCAGTCAACGTCAATTCATCATGGACCATTCACCTGTGAGTACTTCTCCGTAACTTCTCACGCCACCCACATACGCACAGTTACATAAACCACGTTTAGTGCGCTAAGCTCAGGACCTCCGATCACGCGAAACACGTCGTTGGTTCGCCATGCACAGTGCGAGTACTGAGAGCCAACAGCATGGAAGGCACCGCGCCCGTTTCTGTTCAGCTCAGAGACGGACGCTCGCTCTAGAGCGTGAGCGCCGTCGTTACTGCGGGCTACAAACCGTCCCTTAGGTTTCACAGAGTAATCGACGCGCCTGGTTAGCCCGCGCCGCGAGCACAGTCGCACAATTACGCAGTTTACACGAAGCCTCTTAACGCTTTGCCCTAAGCCAAACAATTGCGATAAAGGCAGCTACTCGCTGTTTTCCTCGCATAACACCAATTCCCACACTGGGTCAGCTCCAGTCGAAACCTTTTGCAGCTTGCCGCTGCGCAGCGAGATCTTCGATTTCACAGTGTGGAAAGTTACTCTAGCGGAACACTCACTTGATATTGTTTGTGCTTTGGATTCAAGAATTCATGCTTCGTTCGTGTCAATGTCATCAGCGGCTGTATGTGCTTCAGCCGAGCACAAGGTCTGTAGTTTTGCACACCGGTCCGATACAGCTGGGCGTATCAATGTGTGGGCCGATCTTTTTCGCTGCGGGCGCCGGTCTGCCCGCGTGACAATGACGGTGACGTACGCGCTCTTTTGCCCCCCTATTATTGAAACGTGTGTGCATCACTTTATTTTTTTTTATTTACATATACTGCAGCCCTAGTGCAGGGCTATAGCAGGAGTGGATAAGTTATACAGAACTAATACAACAGAGTAAAAAACAACAAAACTGAAGTACATTACAACAATACCTAAGAAAACATCACTTTACATATCACAAACAAGAACTTTACATATTTTCAAGGTGGTTAATAGCGGCATCAATGAAATCTTTTAATGGTAGTGAACGAATACTGCCCGGCAGAGAATTCCAAAGGTCTATGGTACGTGGCGAAAAAACTAAATTTGAATGTGTTAGTACGAGCAAATAAAGGGCTTTATGTTCAAGTTGTGGGAGCTGCGGGTGCAAGTTTCTTCCATAAATGCGATGTAATTACCACCAAAGATGCCAGGAGAGGAGTTGATGACTGCATATAATAGTTTTAAAGATTCGATACGATAACGAGAATGTAATGGTACGATGTTCAGTGATTGCAGAGCCTGTGTTGGTGAGAAGTTGCGGCTGTAGTTACGGCATATGAAGCGGATGGCTTTACGTTGAACACTATCAAGGATTTTTAGGTCACATTGTTTGTAGGGGTACCAAACGACAGATGCATATTCTAGAATAGGGCGAATCAACGTTTTGTACAGAAGCAGTTTGGTATCGCGAGGGGATTTAGCCAAAGTACGGCGCAAATAACCTAATTTTTTTAAAGCCTTCCCGCTGATATATTCGATGTGGTTTGTCCAGGAAAGATTTTTTGTTAGAATCACGCCCAAATATTTATATTGTGACACTCTTTTAAGTTGTGTACCATCCAGATAATAGTCAAACGAAAACGGGTTCTGTCCATTGGTAAATGACATGACGACTGTTTTAATGCAATTGACGTTCATTTGCCATGTTTTGCACCAGGCGCTGAAAGGAATGAGTGATTGTGAAAGACGGTGATGATCTTCCGCAGAATTAATGGATTCGTACAATACGCAGTCATCAGCATAAAGTCTTATTTTAGATGAGGTACAGTGAGGTAAATCATTAATATATATGAGGAATAATAACGGGCCCAGTACAGATCCCTGCGGAACGCCTGACGTGACGTCGACAAGAGATGAATCCGCTGAATTGAATTAAACAAATTGTGAGCGATAATGCAGGAAACTGGCAATCCAAGAAACAAGACGGGAATTATTGAGTATGGTATCTAGTTTTACCAGCAGCTTAGAATGAAGAACAGAGTCAAAAGCTTTAGAGAAGTCAATGAAAATGGCATCTATTTGATTTCCTGTATCTAGGTTAGAGGTGACGTCATGAACAAAATCGACTAATTGTGTAACAGTGCTGTAGCCACGACGGAAACCGTGCTGAGCCGGCGTTAGAACTTCGTTGGAGTCGAGGAATTCGATGATATGCTTATGAATAATGTGTTCCAACATCTTGCATGACTGTGGTGTGAGAGATATTGGCCTGTAATTAGATAAGAGTTGTCTATCACCAGATTTGAACAGAGGTAATACTTTCGCTGTTTTCCATGAAGATGGTACTTCACCAGAGTCAAGGGATTTCTGGAAGATTACAGTAAGGTACCGGGCTGTCGATGAGGAGTATCTCACAAGAAAGGAATTCGGTATGCCGTCCGAGCCGGAACATTTCTTGGTGTCGAGATTCAAGATTAGGTTCAATACACCGCCAGAGCTTATTGCAATACCGCCTAGTTTATTGGTTTGTACGTCTTGATTAAAGACTGGAACAACATGGTTGTCGAGGGTGAAAACTGACTGAAAATAAGAATTAAAAGCATTGGAAACTACGGTGGGGTCATTTGTAATGGTGTCATTAATCTTGAAAGAGGAACTGGTGGTTGTGCTAGGCAAGACTGAAGTCCAGAACCTGCGAGGATTGGATTTAAGTAGCAAAGGAAGTTGCACAGAAAAGTAGAAGTCTTTAGCGTTTTTTGTGCGAGTGCGAAGTTCTTCCTTGGCTTTCTCAAAGGAAACTTGAAGCTCAGGGTTAGCATGTCTGGATTTACGCAGTCTGGCAACACGGCGAGATAAATGCAATATATCCCTGTTAATCCAAGGAAGATTGTTATTCACCTTTTTTGTTTTTAATGGAATGTATTTATTGATGCAGAATTTCACTAATGTCTCAAAATAACCGACAACACTGTCGACATGAGACGTGGTACTAAGTGACAAGAAATGGTCAAAGTTATCCGCCAAAGTATCAGAGATGGACGTATCATCAGCTTTGTTGAAATCGCGAAATGTAGAGTAGATGTAACGTTCATGCGGGATAGGACAATTAATGTGTACAAGGACTGCGTCATGGTCCGAAATTCCTTCTAATATATCGTATTTAAAGCCTAAGTTAGCAAGACTGTCACTGATGAACAGTAAGTCAAGTATAGAGTTCTGCCGCGTATTTTTATCAACTAATTGTATCAGATTATGCGACGAGGAAAATGAAATTAATTCCCTACAAATAGATGAATTTGTGGCGGAATACGTGAGGGAAGGCCAATGAATGCCCGGAAAATTGAAATCGCCAAGAATGATTAGGTTAGTGCTGTCGAGGCTATGGTCATGAATGAACTGAGAAATGTTGTCGAAGAAGTCACTTGAGCTATCAGGAGGGCGATACAGACCACAAATTGTTAAATTCTGCTCATGCGCTAGTAGCTTACACCAGACGGATTCTACATTAGGAGGGCCTGATAAAATCTTGAAGTTGAAATCAGCGCGCAAGAGTAAAGCGCGCTGATTTACTCTTGTCGGATATATTACGACTTCCGAAAGATTACGACTCCGCCTCCTGAACTGTGCTGTGCCTGCCATTCATGTGTTCAAAAGAGTCGGGCTAGGCGGTTTCCGTTCCAATCGTAGGTACTTTCTCACATTTCATGTGAATGCTACGCATGTTTAAGAATAAAATTTCGTCGTACCTACTTAACATATTACCGTTGCCTAAGCTTTAATGTCAGAATCTTTGCTGAAATTTGGCAGGAAGCTCGAAGTTTAGACCGAAAACCGGGGACATGAACATGAGTCTGTATGAAAAACTCGCCTACCTGAAATACACGAACTGTGCTCGACGTCACGGGAAAGAGCAAATACGACTGGATAGAGCATTCATGCAAGTTCTCTCTTTGTGGGGCAGCAATGACTGTGGGCGGAGCTTACACGTATTCTTAGGTTGTAAGTGACTATGTTTCAAGTGACTGTTAAGTGACTATTAGGCTGTAAGTGACTATATGTCGATGCTGAGCACGCCGGCCATCTGCATGTCGGCATCAGTGTTTTACGTACGGTGAGCGCACTGTTAGGGTGAACATGCGAGCGCGTGGCCGATGGCACTGTCAGCGCCGCGTAACAGCCATCGTTGGAAACTTTGCGCATGCGCAGCATGTGCTCTGCGATACACTCTTTCCACCGCGCTCACTACGTCATGGATCCGCTTGTTCGTCGTCTGCTAGCCGCATTTCTGTCTGCAAAGCTAATGTATCCTACATTTTAAGTTATGTCCTTCTCTGCAGTTAAATAGATAGTCCCAATATGAACGACCTTATACTCATTTTTTCATTGATGCCCAAATTTTTAACAAATGGACCTTGAAATGCATGATGCACCAGCTCGCGCAGACAAAAATGCGGTTAGCAGACGACGCATAAGCGTATCCATGACGTGGTGTGCGTGGTGGAAAGAGTGTATCGCAGCACATGCTGCGCATGTGCAATGTTTCCAACGATCGCTGTTACGCGGCGCTCACAGTGCCATCGGCCACGCGCTCGCGTGTTCACCCTAACAGTGCTCACCGCTGTACCACTCCGGAACTACATGAACGCATAGCGCAGTCGGGTCGTGCGGGGACCCCAGGACGTACGTGCCCGGATCCCTTGGTCAATAAAGTTTTGCCTCTTCCGCTACGCTATGCTGCGCGTACCAACAACATTGCCCGCAGGGCCAGTTTCGCCAGCTTAGTTATCCAATGGTAAGCGGCTGTTGTGAGAAAAAGCGTTAAGTCACCGTGATGCTCACGTGCGCGGACCGGTACCAGCTGCAAAAAGGTTGAAGCATGCCGTGTTTTGGCTCATGTCAAGGGAAACCGAGTGATCAAAAGTTAATCGACGATTATTCGCTGTGCAATATACCGCTATAGTTTTCCTTTTGTCTTAAAGCGGTAGTGACACATTTTTCGGCTATGGAATAGCTGGAGTCCTCAAAACTGTTGAAAAATTACTGTCCAGCCTCCAAACACCTTGCACAACTAAACTGTGTTTATACAGCTAGCAAAAGCTTTTTAAGCGCACGAAAAACGAGGACAGAAGAACTAGGAATTCTAAGGGACAGCGATAAACTCACAACTGAATTTTTATTGAACAGAACAACATTTAAAAGCACTACAGAACAAATTGCACATGCGTAGTCGAACATGCCTAACTGCCCTCAGAACCAGGACAAAGATAACAGCATAGTGAAACTAACAATCTTCACATATCAAAGTAATACCCCTTATCGTGTAAGGTGATGGATGGCGGGCTAACACAGTGACGGCTCCTATTTCTGATACGAAACGCCTCCACCATTTCACGTGTTGCCTGATCGTTATGCTTAAACCATATCTCCGTTTCATGCAACACAGAATAACAACCACATTTATGGCAATGCATTTCGAGACGCGAATGGGCTGAAGCTTTCAAGGATGCATGGTGTTCCATAAGGTGTTAATTTACGCACCTACCAGACTGACTAATGTATACATACCTTACCGCAAGAAAATGGAATCTTTAAACGACCGTCAAAACATATTCCACATACTGGTTAGGCTTTTCGGTGTTTCACAGGACAAACACTTAACCCCCTCGGTTTATTAACTCTAGGGCACAAGCGTGCCAGCTTGTTTCTCGCTGTGAATTTCACGTCCACGCTATATCTGCTTCAAGTATGCTTCCAAAATTCGCGGCACTTAGCTTCTAAAGCCAATTATTCGGGGTTTTAATCTTGAAATTCCTTGAGATATACTAATCATGCGCAGCGCACTGAAACGAATACAAGATGGTGTTATGAACGCGCTTCGACCAACCAACATAAACATTCCCACTGGCTGGACTCCGAGCAAGGCTACCTGGTAGTGTGTGTCAGAACCAGTGATGTTCCGTCCTGGACAGAAGAATTCCCTTTCCGCGGTCCGAAAATTCCCTATTTCCGGCATTTTTCCCCGCATACATCGCAAAAAATCCCCGCATATTTCCCTGCACAAAAAAGTTTATATATATCTATACATATATATATATATATATATATATATATATATATAGAGAGAGAGAGAGAGAGTGTTCGACGTGTTTCAGGCTCTTCCCATCGCTTTCTCTTCTTTCCTGCCCAACTCAAAGCATCGCCTCTGAGAGCGGCTTTTAATACTACGAAGGAGCTACCTTGGAGCTCGCTTTAACGGTATGCGATGCGGAAGGAGTGCTGTACATGCTCATGTACACGGCCACTGCATAAGAAGAAAAGTTTATTATTGTTTTTTTTTTTGTTTTTTTTTTTTTTTTACTGAGTCAGTTTTTGTTACGCTGCGCATGGTCAGCGCAGCGTAATAAACTCTGCGGTGTTTAGCATTACGTATTTATGCATTTTCTAAATAAACACACACACTGCCGAATACGTACGTATTGATATTGCGCCTCAAATATCCGTAATATTTGCTTTTTTGATTGACAATGTTCATAAGTATGAACAGATTCACCAGATAAAGATGGGCGGGCTTTGGGCACGGGCTTAAACTTTCGCCAGGCAGCTGAATCGCTGGCCACACAAACCAGCAGTCAGTCAAATCAGTGTCATCAATGTTTCTGCGTTGAATTATCCCGAAAAAGACTATGGTCTTTAAAAACGAACCTTAGAGGCTGTGGTTTGGCGCGCTACATGCGCCAGAAACGATTGCGACATGCGAAAGCCTCATGTCCACAGTCTTTTGATCGTTATAAAAAAAAATTTCGCCGCCCCTCAAAATTCCCTGCAATATCGCGAAGATTCCCTTTTTCCCTTTCGTCCAAAATGACTGTCGAAAATTCCCTGAAAAAGGGAAAATTCCCTGCACGGAACATCACTGGTCAGAACCTCCCGTGCAGTGCTCTCTCCCTTGCTGGCGTCCCTCGCAGAGACACTGGGCGCGTCCAAACAGCGGAGGTGTACCCTGTGGTCAGGGCTGGGCAAACATACTTTGAAATTGTATCGCGATACGATACAAGATACTCGGGCGAGAATTATTGGAGATACAGATACAAGATACTTCCGGAATGAATGTATCCGATACGATATTCTCCAATTGTATCTTAAGATACTTCGGTACATTTGTAAATTTGCTATTATAGGTCTATAAATGAAGTCAGCAAATGCCTATGCACGCCCAAAGCGATGAAAATACAGCATGATGTATCCTTAACTAAGGTGTTAAGGTCAGACAATAGAAAATTCATTGTCTACGGAAAATTGCATAAAAGGGCTCGTGGGTACGCTCACGAAAAAAAAAAAAACCTGAGTACTTGGTACTGTTTCTCACATCCCCATCCTAACATCTTTAAGACTTTTCATATAGTACTTTCCATTATTATAATGCAAACTGAATTTTGCTGTTTTGTTAAACCGTAAGCAGATTTTTTTCTTACTGTATACGCCAAGCACCCTCAAATTATTTTATTTTACCTTTGCCTTCAGCATCACCTTGACATAACAGTAAACTCACATGGAACGGAGATATTTAAATGGTAGCAATAACCCAGAGAGTTAAAAAGTCAGAATAAAGTAGAAAAGGAGTTTAGGAGCAGGTTACAAAAGACGTATTACAGTAAACATACGAGCTAACACTATACAGAGGCTATATAGGAAATGTGTGGGATGCACACGAAGGACAGCAAAGAGAGAACTTGTGCATTTGGATTTAAGCTATCATTAAAAATACTTCCTAAGTAATTTAGCACAAAGAACAAAGATAGAGTTCGCCAAAATTTATTCTCTTACGTAAATGCTTGTTCTATTGCATCTAGCATCAACTCTGTGGTGCGATGGTTGTTAGAATCTAACTTGCAAACGAGTCAATCTCATCGTATGTAAGTCAAGCTTACACTCACCAGATCTTTGAAATCGCTGTGTGAAAGCCGCGAGACGCTAAGAAACCTCATTCTTGCATAACTGAAACTTTTCAACGAAGCACAACACAAGGCAAACTTCGATAACGACAATATAGCGGCATCCGAACTTGAGCGAAAGACGCCGCACGCATTGGAGTACGCAGTGCAGTACTGCTGCTACAAGCAAGGTTCACGGCACCGACAGAACTAAAGAAAAAGAAAACATCAAAAAACGAAAGGGCGGCTGCGCGTAGACGTTCGTGCGCTTGTTTTTGTCGAGATTGCTCGAGCGCCATCACGTGGCTCTTCTCCCCAAATAGGGACCCGGATGGACCTAATCTATTGTGCTCACTAGATCACTCTGGCGGACAGGCAAAAGAATGTCACTGTCGCGTTATTTTTATTGGGGAGTTTTGTGGCAGCAGTATCAGTTTGAGAAGCCGAGTTCGGCCGATGTTTATTGTTTCGCATGGTGGTTTTTCTACAGCAGTATCTTGTATCTTAAAGATACACGATACATTATTGAATGTATCGGAAATACAGATACAGATACTCGTTTTGCGACACGTATCGCGATACAGATACAAGATACCCAAAGAGTATCTAAGATAGTATCGAAGATACATGTATCTTCGATACTGCCCAGCTCTGCCTGTGGTTTACCCTCCTCCTCCTAGTGCTTATAAAAGGCCGGCGCATCTATATAGCGTCGAGGGCTGATTTTGCCCACTTGTTTTCTACGTAAGTTGTTCTCTTTTAAATTAAATGTTTTTATTATTTTTTTTCTCTCTGGCTGCCTTTTGCTTTGCCACTGCCTGGATGTTCCCAGTCCTTTGGCCCTCGCGTCACGCTATCCAAGAGACCCTGGGGCCTGTTGTAACAATGGAGACACATAAATGAAATAGGGTGGCGCCTACTTCCAAGTATTTTCGACACTTATTGTGTTGAAACTAGCAGAAAAGAAGAAGAGGAGGAGGACTTCTGGCACCGAGGGCGCGCGCAGTGATAGCCAATAAAAGAAAAAAAAACGAACGTTGCTTTCGTTAGCTTAGAGTTGTCTCGCCTCGCGTTTGAGACATATACCATTACCAATAACTGGAATAACTGAAATATTTGGAAGTTAGCGCCCGTCCATGTCGCCTATGTCTCGCTTTTGTCTTCTTTTGTTTGCCCTGTGCATGCTTTGCATAAAGTGTGTTCAAAATTAAGCGTTATGCTTTTTCTTAAAATTAAGCACTTGGAGGTACGCGAAAACTACCTTTGCAGATAAGTTTCGTATCCAGGGGGGACACAAAGTGAGACAATAATTATCGCTGTCAGCCGCCCGATTAACTAAGATTGAATAATCAACTTTTTAGTGACTGCAGCAAGCGGGCATGTTTGTATTGAAAAGTTGGAGGCAGTCGCGTATCTCCACGGTTCCACTTGAAAAAATTCTAACTCGTCTCTGCTCCTAGATATCCCCCCAGCAAAGTTTAATGCGGTTTGCATGATTACGCTTGCTAGACAGCACTGGCGCAAAGCTCCACCCCGATGTGCCGCGGCACTTGCTTGTGGTGTTTGATCTGACAACGGGTCAAAACCACAGGCAAAAATGATAACGGTTATCATTTTGCTACCGGCTGGCGATGGCAAGCAATCGCTGCTCGTCACACCAGGGAGGAACATTGCGCCGATCCGCTCCACCTTGTACGCGTAATGATGCAAACCGCAATGGACCTTTCCAGAAATTCCCGCGCGCCACCTACGGCGGCCGCAATGCGTTATGGGAAGCCGGAGCACCGGCGGAGTGTCGTCTGCTCGCGGAAGCGTTGGCTCACCTCGTTTCCAGCGTGCGGTCGTACTAGCGCGTCGTTGCACGAATATCGCACGTGACAAGTTAACCCTGCTTCAGTCTGCACTCACAGAAGAGGCAAAACCCAGAGCAACATGAAAAATACCCAGCAAACAGTGTGTATCCGTGACTTATTATTGACACGGGCAAATGGTCGCCTACCCGCGAAAAGGCCCATTGAAATGGAAACCCTATACGGCTTTCGCGGCGAGTCCCATGTGCTTTTTTGATCGTATTTCCAAGTAGCGGAAGCTTCCCTCGCTTTTTTTATTGTCAGCATGACAATAAAACATTAGTACTTTTCGTTGGGCACTATCGCTCGTGATATGCTTCCGCGCGATACGCAGGACCGTGGCACTTCGCGCATCGATGTCAAAATTGCACCCTTATAAATGGGTTCGAGCCCAACTACGCTTCAGATGCTGCGTGTTGGAAACTTTGCACTTGGGACGCTGAGAGTAGTAAAAACCAGCTACCAACACGCCCAAAGAGCGGACGTCAAGTGAGTGCTGTCGGGTGGGGATGAAGATCGAGTAATCACGACACAGTGTCGCACTGCATGAAGCGAGAATATTCTGCACATTTGACTTCCCTGTATTTGTTTTCGAACAACGTAAAACATGCTTCCTCTGTGTTGTGCCTGTTTTCTCGACCTTGGTTGGAAATTAACTCAAGAATTTTGGACCTGATTGCGCGAAAGGTCGTGACTCCCTAGTTAACAATGTTCAGGAATATATAATAGAATAAGCGTTCGTGCGCATAATTTACTAAATATTCCATTTTACTATTTGCGCTCCCTTGTTTCATTATGCTCATTTAGTGATTTGTCGTTTGGATGCAGATGCCCCTCGGCTGCCGAAAAACATACAGCTGTTCCTGTCGCTTTTACCAAAAGGGCAATGGACAAAACAACTCAAGGTCTTGCCACAGGCGTATTGCCACGCCTCTAGGTTTATGTTGAATCAACAAGCAAGTCCGATTCAACATAATCAAGCAGCAAACAGCAAAATAAACACTACGTAAAGTGCAATAAAAACTCGCAGGGTTTCTTATGCATTCGCCCGAGACGACTTGAAGGCGAAAGCAGTCTTCTTTTTCTGCAGTCGACGTATTGGTCCTTCCTGCACCCTTGCGAAAGTTTTCTGCACCTAACGTGGTTTTGCACTGGTTCTATGACCGGAAGCATTCCAAACTTTCAGCACCCTACCTGGTTTTGCTAGGCCTCCGTGATCGGCCCACCGATCATGGAGGCCGAGCAAAGCGACGATGTCGTGTGATAACGTGATCATGAGACGTCATGATGACCTCACACATCCTGATGATCTGCACTGTCACGACGACGTCATATGGTGACGCCATCACGTGGTGATTTTTGCATCACTCTTGTTGACGCCGCCGCCGCGGGACGCCAAAGCCACCGACGGTCAACTTTTGTGTTTTTAGGTGAAAACTGTACAGATGCCTCATCAAACATGAAACTTGACCGTCGGCGTCCCGCGTCGGTGGCGTCGAGTGATGCCAAAATTCATCATCACGTGATGATGACACCATATATCACGTCAAAGATCGCCAAAAATTGTGACGCCATTAAGACGTCACGTGACTTCACATGATCACATCATCACATAACATCCTAGTTTGGTCAAAGGTGGTCTTATCACGGAGGCAATGCAAACTCATGAGGTACCTCCGATCTTCGAGGCAGTGCAAAACCTCGTTAGGTGCAGCAAGCTTTCGAAGGGTGGTGTAATGGTGGCGGGCATGGGCGTCGGCAGGGGGGTGCAAAAGCGGCACTTGCCCCCCCCTCAACTCACACCAGCACTTGCCGCCCACACAAGCTACACCAGTGCTCTCCCCCAGCCGCGATGCAAGGCGGGTTAGCACACAAGACAAAATCCTGCTGACACTCATGGACTGGCGCAGCAGGATTATTACACAGACTAATAAGAAAAAGAAGATGGCTTTCGCCTTCGAGTCTGAGCTTTTAACAGAGCATCTCAGGCTTTATACGTAGTTATACGGCATGCTTCATGTGTAAGGTCCCAGCCCTGTAATCACAGTGAATGAGAACACAAGCATCTTAACAAGGGTCAAACTTAGCTGCAGCATCACGAAAATTCAAGTCCTGAAGTAGCACCGAGCAATGAAACGATACATCCGGTGTCTTTCGCGTGTTACCACATCCAAGAACAGAACAGGTTTGTCCGCCGCTTTCCTTCTTCTTCAGCATGTTCATTGATGATTCTGGCTATTTGGGAAGAACGACACATTCTAGTTTGCGTGCATGAAAGTCGGAGCGCTCAGAAGTAGCCATTTCTTCACAACAGCAGCACCTTACACCATCCAAAACCATTCACGGCGCGCGACGAAAGCAGGCGAAACCGGGAAAGCGTCTGCTCTGCCCGCCCGGCGCTCCACTCTCCCATAATGCCCCAGTGCCAATCGGATAGAGTTAATATAACAGACTCTAGAGGAAAAGCTGGGCCACTAAAGCTATAACCACGCGAGCGGCGACATCTTGGAACGTTGTCACAGTTGCCATTACAGTAATTTACAGAAGCGCTAAATATGGCTTTTGAAAACACTCAAATTCTCGCAATAAAGATAGTAAACAAGCGTGTTTATGTATTATAAACGAACGGAAATTGTTTGATGTTCATATCAAATACTTTTAGGAAAGATACAACAGCCAATTTATGCAATTTACTGCACGCGGAAAGGAGCGTTTGCAGGTTTATTTACTAGATGGCGCCACCATCCTTGTATCGTGTCAACATTTCTGAGCGTGGCCGCGCAGCGTACGGCTGATTGCGCCGGCTTGCTTGCGTGCGTGTTTTTTGTTGCCACGAGCTAAAAGCTCGACTTTATGTGACAGTCTCTTAACTGCGATGCAATAGAGAGCCACGAAACAAACAAAAATGCCAGGGGTTATTGCAGCATGCAGTGGCGAGTGCGAGTGAACGTCACCCGAAAGCTGAGTATCGTTCCATCATGGCGGCTCCCGAGCGGTTATAGGTAGGGTGGCTAGAATGGGGAGGTGTGATGACCGTGGCGGCGCGCTCATTGCCTAGCGAGGCCCCACTGCGCGTTCTCGCCGCTGGGGGGAAATTTGGCGGGTCGGTCAGGGGCGCGGTTGGCATGTGCCGACTACTGTGAGCATGAGTTGCTCGTGTCTCGTAGGTAACGGAGCAGCGCAAGTTAGCTGTCGCTGTCAATGAAGTACGGCCTGTTTTCTTATCGCTTCCCGATTCCTTGAAGGAGAGAGCGTCAGCGAATGTTGTCGATTTCTGAAGCGCTCTGAAGAATTGAAGAAAAAAACAAACAAAAAAAAACAAAAAAAAAAACGCAGAGATGGTGCTTTGTGCCAGGTTGCGACGTCGGATACAAGGCTTGCGGTGAAAGACTCTTTCGTGCACCTGCCGGCAAGGATGAATTTGGAAAGTGGGCACGTGTTATACCAAGGGCCGACAAGCCACTGCAAAAGAATTCTGCACTTTGCCAAAGGCATTTTGGCCCATAGGTATAAAATTCGTACATGTTTGAATAGAAAAGTTGAGGTTTATACAAGTGAACACATTGGCGTGTTTAACGGCCTGGTGTGACACACGGGTCATGAGCAGCAGAGCTGCAGTGGAAAGAGCCAGACTAATTCAGATCGGTTGTTCTTGTACTTACATTGGCATCTTGCTCCACGTGGACGAATTTGGCCAATGTGCCACAAATTGGCTGCAGGGAGCATGCAGCTTCTTTCACAAGATCGTTTGTCGGGTTCTACACCAGTACGCGTGTCCATTTTCTGCTGAAAGGGCTAAACCAGCATGCTACACAGAATAAAGCTAAGAAGGTGAATCCCTGTGTTATGCAATGTTTTAATGTGTTTGTGTTAATGTAATGTGCTGTTTCTAATAAACTTGTATCAAGCAACCGGTCTTGTAGTCTTGTACTTTAGTGCATTCCTCTACCGCATTGCAGAATAATTGCATTGCCTTCCACTTTTTAGGTACTACAATAAAATTGTTAATGCGAACTCCGTTTATTCGAACTTACGGTTAATTCGAACTGACGCCTTGTTCCCGGCACAGCACTGCGTATTTAAATGGGGGGGAAACTCCGTATAATTCGAACGCGCTTCGACAACGGAATCCGCAACAGTTAATTCGAACTGAGAGCCCCCGGGCTTTCATCGTTCCTCGCACAATTCGACCCAGAGTGGTGCCAATGTGTTGCGCAACCAAGCCAAACCAAATGTACTAGAGATGTAGAACAACAAATCAGCAGCATTTCTCCGCAGATAAGAATTCGGACGCTGCGGTGGATCTCTTGGGCAAGCTGCAAACGATGCTCATGGAGTGGCGACAGAAGAAGCGCAAGCAAATGCAACTTGCTAATTACTTTTAATTTTGATTGCGTTAACACTTCCATCCAAGTAAACGTAAAACAATGCGCTGTCAGCGCATTGTGTATCGTCCCTTCTCTGTCCTCGTCGTTTAAGCGCCGTTTTTTTTTTTTTTTTTTTTTTTTTTTTTTTTTTTTTTTTTTTTTTTGTCTTTCGTTATGCAGCACCAACTGGCCCATCGTCCTGCTAAATGAACGTTGTGGAGCGTAAATATATAGCGTCATATATTTCGACATTAAGGCTCACTGATCACATGCATGTCGCTGTTCGTTTCTGACGTATCACTCACTGATCAAAGAATTCTGTTCGCTGTCCGAGCTCCATGAACTAAATTCACGAAATAACCCGCCACAGACGTGTGGTATCGCCTAATTCGTGATAACGAGTCCAAAGGTAGCTTCTTTGGGTTCTGTCCGCACAGTGTGGCGTGATGTCCGCTCATTCTAGCGCCCTCCCTTTAATTTTATAGTCCCCTTCGAGTTCGAATTAACGAGCTTTTACTGCATTACAATCTAAAATGTATAGCTAATCTGCGAGCGACAAACGCAGGGTTGTTCCAACCTGCTGGTCTGCGGGAGGGATTCCTCTAAACTGCTTTTCGCCTGACAAGCGCGCCCATCTCTCAAGAAATGGCCGCTCGAAATCGAACTCTGTATCGGCTGCGTGGTCGGCGCTTGTAGATTACACGTGAAATTAGAGCGCTGAATCATTTCATCAATTTCTAGACGTCTAAAACACTAAATAAATATGCCCGAAAACACTGCAGCGGTAAAACTGAGCGCGGTGGAATCATTTGCCCGCCCAGAGGTAAGCAGACGACGCGAAAAAAGCACGGCGCCATGCACGGCGCCCCCGCCGGCAGCGCCACCGCGCGGCAGGAACGCGCTTTTGGGCCAGCCTTCGGAGGCCGGTCATCACACCTCCCCATTCTAGCCACCCTAGTTATAGGTTTTAATGCATGGGCCCTATGGGCAGCTTTTCCTCTAGAGTCAGTATATTAACTCTATGAATCCACCAGGGGAAGGCGCGGCGCTGCGATTTCTGGAAAGGTCCATAGGCTTCGAAAGCGACGTCGAGCGGCGCCACTGCTCTTATCGTAATTGAGAATATCCACGGCGCTCCTTTCGCTCCTACACTGCCGGCCCCGCTTCCGCGCACGCGCAGA
>JALIZH010019904.1:0-18982 GCA_030522465.1 Rhipicephalus appendiculatus
TCGTACGCAAGGATCCAGGTGCTCATTATACTGACGTTATTTGGTAAAAAACAGCAAGCCTTGTGCCGGGAGTCGTACGCTAAGGTGAGCGGTGTTACGTGATCTTGCTTATTTGTTTTTCTTGTGTTGTGGAAGTTGCATCGGCCTCTAATGGTACGCTTTTACAACTACCTACAGGACGGAGATGCTGTTCTCGGTTTTCGTTATTCTTCACCTGGCTTGATCGCAAAAGGTGAGTGTTCTGAATTGCTGAATTTTCCTTGCGCGAACTTTACGAATAAGCAACTGGAGACAGTGAAGGGAGCATGTTTAACCAACTAGCCCAATGTCAAGTTGTTCTGAATTGAATTGAACTTTGTTAAACGAAATACGGTCAAACAAAAACATGTTAGAAGCATCTGGATCCTTAGCAGAATGCTAGTATGGATCCATGCAACTATAACATACATAAATATACAGGCAGGAGACAGAGTTATAAAATGATTAAACGACATGTTAGCCTAAAATACAGAAAATAGTGAAAAAACATCTAACTTATACACAACAGTTTAGCAGCTTTGGTTTGCATACTGAACATAAATATTGCATCTAATATTTTTATACATCTGTTTAATAGCATTTCTGGTCAGCCTACAAAGCGTTAGTTAGTTTAACATTGTGTCAGGTTATAAAGCTAAACATATAAATATTTATTACAGTTCCTTGCAAACATGTTTAGCAAATCACACAGTGTTGACCCGAACGCCTCGTGATCGAATTCCGGACAAATTTTTATGGAGACGAAATGCTAGAGGACCGTGCATTTGGGTTTAGGTGCACGTTATAGAACCCCAGGTGGTGGAAATTTTGTGGAGTCATCCACTAAGCCGTCCCTGATAATTTATATCGTGGTTTTAGGACGTTAAACCTTAACAATTATTTTTATATGAATCACGCAGATCATCGCACATTACCTGGCAGGTGTTCCCCCTCAGCGTCGTGGATAATAAGCATATTTCAGCTATGTAACGCAGTACATAAGCACAATTTCACTCTAACGATCACATCCGCCTCGGTGGTACAATTGGTTACGGTGCTCGGATGTTGAGTCAAAAGTCGCGGGTTCAATCCCAGTCTCGTCGGTTGCATTTTGATGGAAGCGAAACGCTAGAGGCCCGTGTACTGTGCGATAAGAGTGCAGGTTAAAGAACACCAAGATGGTCGAAATTTTCCATAACCCTCCACTACGGCGTCTCTCTTACTCATATCGTGATTGTGGGACGTTAAACCCCAGATAAATTTGTTATTAGTTTAACCATCACGACGCAGAACGACAAATGAAAAAAAAAAAAAAACTGAAGAGGCAGTTTTTCAGCAAGAACAATAAGAAGATAAAACACGCAGGTGCTCCAAACCCTACGATCACGTCGTTAAAGTTTCCTACAGTGTTGATATCGTTAAAATTTTATCCCAAGTTTTGCTCTTTTGATTATGAAAACTGCGGCTGCGCAGTAAAGTGTAAACTTAGGTAACATGTTAACAACATTCACTGGTGTCGATCCTCAACGTCATGGAGTTATAGTAGAATTGATCGTCGAGGAATAGGGTCAGTGATACGAATGATATTTTAGCTCGCTTGAGATAATTTGCCGGGCAAGTGGTTAATGTCTGAAGAAGATTAATCTTTATTCATTTATTTTATTTATTTATTATTAAAACCCTCTGGGCCGTATAGTAAGGCATGGTCCGACCCTCGCGCAGTTTCCTTGCGAAGACCTGTTTTTATTCGTAGCAGTATCTCGTAACCATAGCGACAGCTAGCAGACTACGTGTACGTGTAACAAGACCGATTAAATTACCGCTCGCTGCGCACATACTGTACAGAGACGTATTTGCGATCTTGTTTCCTCGCTTAAAAGGTCTCTCTGATCTTCTATCTCGCGCGCGAAGTCGTGAGAAACGCCGTCTTAAATTAAAGATGAAGGCAGGAAAACATTTCGCAGAGAACCTGGGTACGCAAATGTTCGTCGTCTTCTCGACGCAACGTGACAAGAAAGAAAATTGACCTAATAGGAGCGAAGCTGCAAATGGCCATTAGTCATTTGTAAACGGAGCCGTTCCCCTACGTCGCATATCTCACAAGCTTGGAAGTTTCGCACACACTGTAATAATTATAATTTTTGGGTTCTGCGCGCCAAAGCAAGGATATGATTATGAAACACGCCGTAGTAAAGGCACCGGGAAATTTCGAGCAAAATGGTGTCACTAAACGCGCAGTGGCACCGCACAGTAAACGGGTCAATAGCATTTGGCCTCCATTGAAATTAGACCGCAGCGGCCGGTATCGAACACGCGACTATCGGGTCAGCAGCCGAGCACCGTCACAGGCGTCCGGAGGGTTCCACTTCAGGGGGGCGAAGGTGGCGAAGGCTCGTCGCAGCGCCCCCCACATCCATATTATGTCAACGCAGGGGGCTGACTTTGCATCCCACCCTCTCCCGAGTCGCAGCGCCCACCCCTCCTATTATGTCAATGTTCGGGGCTGGGTTTGCGCCCCCCGTGCGCACGCCTATGAGCACCGTAACCACTCTACCAACGCGACTGACTTCGTGGGCACTGTGACATCATCGCTCGCGCTACAGATGTCTCGAGTTTCAACCAATGCAGATGTGATTGGATTTGCATTGGTTGTAATGGAATAAACGACGCTGCAGAAGATCCAACGCTCCCTGTCGGATTCCACACACAGCGGCCCTCTTTTGCATTTGCGCATCTCATCCAGCGCTACAATGCCAAGTTACATAATTTTTTAGAGTTTAACGTCCCACAGCCAGGATATGGTTATGAGAGACGTCGTAGTGGAGGGCTGCGGAAATTTCGACCACCTGGGGTTCTGTAACGTGCACCCAAGACAAAGCACACGGGCCTGGAGCATTTTCGCCTCCATCGAAAATGCAGCCGCCGCGGGCGGGATTCGATTCCACGACCTTCTGGTCAGGAGTCAAACGCCATAACCACTAGACCGCAGCGGCTGGTGACGATGAGAAGTTTCTTCACACTATTGCTTTATTTTTCTTTATTTCTTCATGCTATAGCGTCCTACCTTTCCATAACAGTTCATCACGTTCATGGTCATTTCTAACCTCAACTTGTATCAGAGGACATTCCGAAGTTAGGCTGTCCGTCATTTCGTATAGTAGGGCCGGGTGGTTTAGGTAACGGTGCTAGGCTGCTGCCCTGAAATGATCAGGTTCGATTCCGGCCGCTGCTTAGCATAGCCATGTATACTACGTATAACAAAGGGGTAGGAAAGGAAAGTGAGGATGGGGGAAAGGAAGAGGACAAGGCCAACAAGCTTCGCTGTTTGTGTCTTCGCATCACTAGTGCGTAGCTGTGTAACTTTTTTTCTTACTTATTTCAGGGAATGAAAATGCTGCCCTACAATTATCCGAAAGTCCACCAGCGGCACCGGAGAACTTCAGCGCATCGGCGACCTGCGACAGTAAGGTCGTTGTCACGTGGTCGTACTCGGACGAATCTGCGACATCATTCTGGCTTCGGATGTGCATGGCGGGAATCGCGACTTGCCAGGAAGCAAGCGTAGCGAAGGACCACAGGGCGCACACTTTCCACGTGGGACCGACGGAGAATACGTATCGACTCTCGATGTGGGCTTCACGAGCAGATGGCGCTTACTCTGTCAACAGCACGAGCGTAGCCGCCAACGTCACAACGTTTCCTTACGGTATGTCTGTAGCTTCATGTACAGTGCCGTGCACTCTTAGGGTGAACGCGGCTCAGCGTGGCAGCGCTCTGCGAAGCGTCAGTGTAGCCGGCGCGGCCGCGCATCGAATCGAAGTGACGCAGACGCACACGAGCTCGGTGCTCTTGCTGTACTACAGACAAGCGGGACCGGCGCCTGGCTACTACGGAACGACACGCTCGAGCGATGTAGCAGACGACGTAAAACATCTCCCGTGTATCCATGCGCGCATGCGCCGCTACGCTTCGATGCGCGGCCGCGCCGGCTGCACTGGCGCTGCGCGGGAGCGCGGCCACGCTGAGCCGTGTTCATCCCAACAGTGGACGGCACTGTATACACTGTCGTCCTTTATGAAAGGGAACACGCGAGCGCGTGGCCTGCGCTGTGCGGCGGTTATTTACAGCTCCGTCAACCGAAAGCTAACGCAAGCACTCCCGCTCTTGGTGTCATCTATTGGTAAACAAAATAACGAGTCATGGCCGGTGGGCAAGCTCTGTTAGATTACGCTGCCTCAGCGCTCGCGCAACGGGCGAAGCCTGCAGCGTCGTCTGCTGCCTACAAATCGAGCTTGGTGCGCCAGCACGGCAGGCAACGCCCGTGGCACGTGCGGAGAGGCAGCGTAATATAACAACGCTTGTCCAGCGGCCATGACTCGTCACCCTTTATCTATAATTTAATGTTTCCATTCGTCGCGGTCAAGCTCACACTTGGTTGCCTCTGGTCTTCGTGGGTAAAAACAAAGATTCAGATTCGGAGTGTTCAATTCTTCGTAATGCCGAAGAATGCGCTGGGCGCGATACCATCATTGCATGTTCCCTGAAGCAACAACAACAAAAAAGCGCCTTCCTCGGACGGGAGTGACCGCACCTCAGAGAAGAGCAAACTGATTGAGGAAAGCTTGCCTGATGCCATCCTCTTCTCGAAATGGAATTCTGGGCCGTGGCGCTGTTCTTGTTCTTGGTCTAAGCTCGCACGATAACCTTCTGATCGCTCTAAAATGTACTGCAGCGGCCGCAGAAAAGCATTAGCACATGTGATCTGCGGCCGGAACGGAGAAGATCGCCAGACGTGGCGCTGTTCGCGAGCGGTCCGATAACGAGAGAGCCAAGCACAGTCCACTTCCCCGAGCGGGGGTGGGCGGCAGAAAGCGATGCAACGCCCGCATGTTAGACCATATCTTGTGCGCCACATTACTGCTGAATCATGCGCTACCGTGACTGCGCACAGGAACCTTCTGTTTTATTTATTTCTTCCTGAACTGGCGTTGCGAGCAGCTGTCTTTTTCAACCTCAGTTTGGACCCACAGTTTGCTGACTGAGCTTTCGAGAAATGAGCTTTCGAATGGGTGGCTTCCTGCCGGCCATCACCGCTTGGCTAAGTGAACTTTGCTTGGCAGTTGCCATCACCGCGCTTGGGAATAACGGCACCACGTTGGCTGATTCCGCCGCTCCGGCCACACATCACTCGTGCTTTTCACTTAACATGTCGCTGTAAAAACACGTCTGATCTTTCCAAATATGTTCCCTCACGATATGTATGCGTGATTTAATGTTCAATATGGAAGCGCTTGATCCATGTTTCATGTATTTTACGGACCACGCTACACATGTAAAAGCAAAACTATTCCCGCTGCTTCGATAGGCAGACTTAAATTTAGATTTTAGCCCTCTTCTATAACACGCCAAGCATAAGTACTGTGCAGTTCCACCTAACACAATAAAAAAATTGCTGGGCAATGAAAGGTTCTCTCAAATTTAGTAGCCCTAAAGCTTTTGACGCCGTCTATAGGTTTTCCTGTGCGTTTTCTCATTCTGCGTTTCTGGGAAAACATTTGTCTCAGCTTCATAAAAAAATTTCCACCATATTCCCAAAGGGAACCCTGATGGGATGCGAAGCAGCAGCGTTGCGCACGGGTGGCGTCACGGGTTGAACGGCGCTAACGCGGGTGCTGCGGTGAGCGCTGGAAGATTCGTTTGAAGCGATGGCTGGCGTAGGTCTTGTCGTTGCGCGTCAGGCGGCAGCTGCGGGCGCTGCGGCGAGAGCGCGGCAGGCGAGGGAGAGAGTGACGTCAGCGCGCACTGCGAGGGGAGCGTGACGTCAACGCGCAGCTGCGGCGTGACCTACTTGGCACCACTCCAACACCTGCGACGAGGGGAGCGCGTTGCGGCGCGTTCGTACGGACGCACGGAGGGACAGCGTTACACAGGCTAGTCAAAGAGCTGCTTCGCATCTAATAAGTCCATTGAAGAATGTACTTGGGTGGTTTTTAACGAGCTGGAAAGCATGACGGCCCATTCGGTGGTACAATCGTTACGGTGCTCGGCTCTTGACTTGCAAAGTCGCAAGTTCGATCCTGGCCGCGGCGGTTGCACTTCGATGGAGGCGAAATGCTATAAGCCCGTGTACTCTGCCATGGTCTGACTGTACTTGTACGGGAATATCGTTTACTGTTTATAGCTTGTCGCGCTATGCACATCCTTTTCATGGGCGTTCGCACGGCGGGGGGGGGCGAAAAGGGGGGCGCAAGGCCAGCCCTATACATTGTAGGGGGGGGCGATAGGGGGGGGCGCAAGGTCAGCCCCATACATTGACATAATAGGGAGGGGGGGCACTGCGACGAACCTTCGCCCCCCCCCCCCCCCTCCCCCTGAAGGGGAACCCTGAGCGCGCTTTTGATCCTTTCTATTATAAAGTTCTTGCTCTCGGTTACTCTTCCCAGTTTATATTTGCCGTCCTTCAAGCAACTGTTCTCCGCCTCGGTGGTATAGTGGTTACAGTGCTTGGCTGCTCACCCGAAAGTAGTGGGTACGATCCCGGCCGCGGCGGCCGCACTTCGATGGAGGCAAAATGCACGAGGGCCGTGTACTATCGCGTTCAGTGTGAGGTATGCACCACACGAGCGCGTGGCCCAGCGCACCGCAAGCTTGTACGATGACGCCGATAGTGGCATATGTTCAAGTTATCGGGAGAGAGTTTGGCTGCTCCCATAAGCGCGCATCCCTCCGAATCACTTGCTTTAATCCTCGCCCTCCTTTAATTGAAGCAACCTTTTCGCAATTATTTAGCTTTACTGAAGAAAAATTTGAAGTTTAGGTGTGAGACCACGGCGGCAGTTATCATTTTCGAAGCTGATATCACGACAGGGCAAAACGAAGGCGAGCGTTCAAGCGATTGGAGGCGGTGCGCACTCGCAGGAATAGCCAAACCCTCCCCTGATAACTCGAAAACATTTCACTGTAAAACCTTAGAGTGAGCTTGGCCACGCACTCCCGCGTTGTAGCTCATACTGAGCTCGATAGTATTGCACGACGTCAGTGCAGGTTAAAGAACACCAGATGTTCGAAATTTCCGGAGCCCTCCAGTATGGGGTCCCTTATAATCCTATCATGGTTTCGGGGCGTAAAACCACAGGCATTATTAGATGCGAAGTAGCTCTTTGACTAGCCTGTGTAACGCTGCCCCTCCGTGCGTCCGTACGAACGCGCCGCAACGCGCTCCCCTCGCCGCAGGTGTTGGAGCGGGGCCAAGTAGGTCACGCCGCAGCTGCGCGTTGACGTCACGCTCCCCTCGCAGTGCGCGCTGACGTCACTCTCTCCCTCGCCTGCCGCGCGCTCGCCGCAGCGCCCGCAGCTGCCGCCTGACGCGCAACGACAAGACCTACGCCAGCCATCGCTTCAAACGAATCTTCCAGCGCTCACCGCAGCACCCGCGTTAGCGCCGTTCAACCCGTGACGCCACCCGTGCGCAACGCTGCTGCTTCGCATCCCATCAGGGTTCCCTTTGGGAAGATGGTGTAAATTTTTTTATTAATATATGTCACGATTGCTGCCATTTTGTTTGGACGGGGCTAGAAGAGCTGCTATTGACGCAGCTTTTATCCATTCTTCCTCATCGCACCTTTAATAATATTAATCTATGAGGTTTCATGACCCAAAACAACGATACAGTTAAAGAGGAAGACCTAGTGGAGGACTTTGGAAATTTCGGAAACCTGTGATTCCCTAACGTGTACCTTAAACTAAGCACCAGGGCCTTTAACATTTCGGCTCCATCGAAATTCACTCTTCGTCACACCTTATACGTGCCCAGGGTTGCCGTTGGTGGCTACTTTGCGCCAAATTGGCTACTTTTGGACCCCGTTGGCGACGAAAATTTCCAGTTGGCATCGCAGGTCTTTTTTAAACTTGTGGTCTTATTTATTCGAAATGGTATGGAGGCGAAATGGCAGAAACCCGTGTACTGTGCGATGTCAGTGCACGTTAAAGAACATCAGATGGTCGAAATTTCCGGAGACCTCCACTACGGCGTCTCTCATAATCATATCGTTGTTTTGGGACGTTAAACCCTAGATATGATGATGATATTCGAAATGGTTTTCTTTATTCATCAATATATAGTAAAGACTCTGGGGATAATACCGCTTCTGTTCCACTTGGCTAGAAATTTGGTGATAATATAAAATTACATCGCCACTTTGGCTGTTTTTGGCGTGAGTTCTGGCGCATTTTCATGTCCACCCAACGGCAACCCTGTGCGTGCCCTGTATTTATTGCGTTGAAAGTAACTCAAGCTGAATATACAAACCCAACCAGCAACTTGCTATATATAGTTATAGATGGAGCCGAGAGTATACGGGCGCTTCCGTTAATCTACGCTGCCGATTATAATAACTAAATAAAAAAATACTAAGTAAAGATACATACAACGAAAAATAAATAGAGATACATATATAAAACAGCAGCTTGAAAAACGGCCTCTGCTAACAACTCATCCCCTCACTGAGAGACCAATACGAACCCGTACTGATTTCTTTCGTTTTTCTTTTTTTCCTGATGCCATTAACTTGTGCAAAAGCTTGTCATATGAAGCTGTGCGAAGAAATGATGTATCCCACTTTCCAGAATATTTAGATAGATATTTGTGACAAATATGATGTTGCTTGTTAGTAGGCCGTTGTTGAACGTATGTGTGTGAGGAGTTATTCATTGTGCCCTCCCTGTAACAACCCTCAACGGAGGGTTAACAGTATGATTAGATAAATAAATAAATAAATAAATAACCGCACTCCCAAATACTGTTCTAATGCACGCACACACAGACACACGCGCGCGCGTGCGTGCGTGCACACACACACACACACACACACACACACACACACACACATATATATATATATATATATATATATATATATATATATATATATATATATAAATGCCATATTACCTTGCGCTCCACATTGCAGTACACTGCACACCGTCTGCGGGCCGAAAGCCTTTGATGTAGCTCATTTGCACGAATGACCTGGAAATGGCGGGGCAGTTAATTAACTTTGAGCAATCAAACAGGAGAACTTAATTAAGAACCCTGTCCGAGATCATACAGGAAGTAGCAATTTGCGGTCAGCCGCTGAAGTAGCATAAACACGGTTTGACGAGAGCGTACTAATTAACCTCATTAACTCTCACATTTCAGTTCCCTTGATGGATTCTACCGTTGTGAGTGCGCTGACGTCTAGCGAGCTGCGAATTACGTGGACGACGGAGTGGAAATACCAATTACGTATCGCCGTGTGTCCGTTGGAAGGCCTGAAAACACGCTGCGACGACCACATCGTGGATGGCTCCAAGTATGTGTACACAATCACCGGACTCAATGCGAGCACTCTGTACGAGGTTGACACGACGGCTCGGGTGACTCGTTACGGAGTGACCTGTGCGGGTCCGGTGTTCGAGCAGGACGTGACGACGTTTGCGTCGGGTGAGTATGTCATTTAGTAATAATAATAATTGGTGGCATTTTACCTCCCGAAGCCATGATATATGATTATTAGGGACGCCGTACAGCGGACGGCTCCGGAAATTTCAGTCACCTGGTGTTGTATAGCGTTTGCCTTAATTTAAGCAAGCGGACCTTCAAAATGTCGCCTCCATCGAAAGGCGGCCACCACGGCCGGGATTCGATCCCGCAACCTTTGGATCAGAAGTCAAACATCATCACCAGTAGACCACCGCGGCGGGTAGAGCATAATTTATGTTCATTGGACTTAACTATTAATTATGTACAGCCTCTAATAAAGAATATGATGCACGAGCATAGGCGAGTGCACAGGAGAGGAGGAGCGCCGGAAGGTGGGGGGCACCCTCCCTATTGGTCGAGAGGGACGCCAAGCTTGCCCCGTACCTTTTCTCATACGGGCTCTCACCTTCAAACGAAACCGCGAACAGCTGCAAGCATTCGCAGTGGTGTAGCGCGCACCTTTCAATCATCACCGTGGACAGGCGCGCATATATGTGCACTGATGCTACCAATGAGAATGCGAGCGCCTGTCCATTGTGATACTGGAAGGCCCGCACTAAATTGTTACTGAAAATTCGGCCGTTGTTTTGTTCTCAGATCTAGGTCCCGTTCAAAGGCATTCTAATAGAAGCGTTTATTGCGGCATTTACACCGCGCCATAATAATTTAAAAAATTTACGCCTCCCTTAGATATTCGCCTAAAGCGAAAGCCGTCTGCTTCTTTTTCTTTTAAGTACATTGTATTTTAACTTCCCCTCCAACCCCCCCCCCCCTCTCCCCCTCGCCGCACAAGAGCTTTCTGCACTTAACGTGATTTTATAGACCTTCAGGGAATGTCGTGGGATGCCGCCATATTATGGGATATCACAGTGGCCTTGTGACTACGTCATAAATTTTTGGCATCTTTGGCACTGTGACGACTTCATATCATGACGACATTTCGTGATTTTTTTTTTCATCTCTAGTGTTCACGCCGCCAACGCCGACAGTGGATTTTCGCGTTTAAAGACTTTCAAGTATTTCACCTAAAAAAAAAAAAAAAAAACAAGAAACAGACTTTATCTGTGGGGTAGGTCATTTGCACACTTCAGTTAGCAACGCAGCTACTGAAAATTAAGCCATTGTTTTTTTCTCAGACATAGGTCCTGTGCGAAACCTCAACCACACTGTGATCAACGTGACGGTAATCTCCGCAAGCTGGGACGAGCCCGCCGAGGCTGAGCGGGTTGACGGCTACACGATGACTTGCAAGAACGAAGCGAGCGGCCAGTCTACCACTGCCGAATTTCTCCACTCCGGCAACGTGAGCGTCGTTCTAGACGTCGAGCAACAGCTCGAAAACTTCAACTGCTCGGTCAACGCCTTTGCGACGAGAGAAAGCGGACGTCAGGAAGGACTGGCTACCGTATTCGAAGAAGCCACTCACGGCATAGGTTTGTTCTTTTATTTATTTATCTATTTAAATTATATGTTTGCCAGTAGATGATAGCGCTTTTGTACAGTGCCGGCTACTCCTTTTCATAATAATAATAATAATAATAATAATAATAATAATAATAATAATAATAATAATAATAATAATAATAATAATAATAATAACAATAATAATAATAATAATAATAATAATAACAATAATAATAATAATTAATAATAATAATTTTATTTCTGCCGCAGGAAATACAGGGGCAGGAGTGGTGCAGAAAAAGATGTCGTAGACCTCTTGACTGAGGCGCAGCCCCTAAACTCTAGGCGACGGCGAATGGCAGTTCAAAAGGAAATCGTCACGAACATACGGGTTCATGTTAAAACAAAAACACTGCGCAGCAAAAACAGACAAGGAATGAGCGAACAGAATGTTCTCTGCACTTTGTACACGCAGCGGAAACTCCTTTCTCAGCAATCACTATATATATATATATATATATATATATATATATATATATATATATATATATATATATATATATATATATATATATATATATATTAGTCGTCATTAGTAAATTAGTCGTCATAAGAATTATCACGTTTAAGCGAAATACTTTCACGTAGCGACACGAAAAACAACGCAATATACAGTCGAGTCACATAACACTGTAGTTCACGTAAACGCAATCACATGAACACCGTACACACTGAAAATAACTCTACACTATCTACATCTGCAACAGCACTGAAATTGGCAAAATCCAGTCACAAGGACGCAGAATATTTGGCACATGTCGCGACAAACAACACGACAAATCCTTCGGGGAAGAAACGAGAACGTCAGTGGAAATCTTAGCTTCACGTAGTAATTATTCGCTTAATGTTCTGTCGGTTTTCAGAATGGATGCGCTAGATCTGTTTTTCTTTTTTTTGTCCAGCGGGCCATGGACCAATAAATGTTATGAATAATTTCTGACCTATGATTGCTCAGAACCTCATGTGTTTATTGGTAATACTACTAATATTTCTAGGGTTTTACGTCACGAAACCAAAATATGATTAAGAGAGACGTTGTGGTGGAGTGCTCCGGATATTTTGACCTGCGCAGCTTTAGTGGATCGTACTGTTTAGCAGTATATAAGACAAAACTTATCTTAGAAAATAGGTTCTTCAGGGTATCTCGTAACTAAACACTAAATGCGTTGCTAGTCTTTATTTTGCCGATCCCTAAAGTATATTCACACGCCGGGATGAATCGTTGAAAGGACCACCGTGATTCGCCGCTCTGGCGGCTTTGTCCAAATTTGTGATTTTCAGCAGCAGCAGCAGCAAACTATGTTAGGCTCATTAGAGAACCAAATTATCAGTCGAATCGTGTGAACCCAGCTGTCTATGCATTTATCATAGCTTGAGTTTTCGCTAACGAAGTTCCTAAAACCAATACCCAATCTCGGTGTTCGTTCACTTTGGCGTCGCTGACGTGTGGAGGCTGAAGAAAAATGAATACCTGAAATGTACGATTGCGCGCTATCAACGAAGATTGTGGTGACTTCGTAATTACTTCATGAACCCACTGTTTATGAAGAACCTGCAGTTTTTTTGTTCTTTGATTAATGACGGTCCATACCGCATGATTAATGAATAGATTCGATCGCTTCGATCGCGACTGTGGTCCGCACCCGCCTGCTATCGCCGCCGCCGAGAGTGAGCGGTTTTTTTTTTTTTTTTTGCACGTGAGAACATGGAAGGTAATCTGCATTAGAGCATATCCAACTCCCCCCCCTCTCCCCCCTAAAAAGGACATCAAACGCAGTTTCGTAGTTTAGAAACGTAGTTCCCTCACTGCGTTTCCACTGGGTGCACTGAATGCGATTCTTGTCCACACCCTCATTGGTCCTGCTCTTATCTACAAACGATCACTGTGCTACGTCCACACTGTCATGTCGGGACGAGGAGGTAGCTAGGAGCACGTGAGCAGGGGATACGGGTAGACACCACATCGCACATGAGCGGCGACACGAACACATGCCATCTCTGTGCTGAAACTTTCTTGACTGTGCGTCTTGTTCGAGGTGTACTGTGTGGGGCAGAAGAGTTTTTTGATGCTAAAGTGGATGTTTCGGCATGGCGGTACGAAATACCGAAAAGAAAAACAGTGCAAAAAGATACAGAACCAGAAAAAAGAAGACACAAACAAGAGCACTGTTTGTGTCTTTCTTTGGCTGGTGCTCCGTCTTTAGCGCTGTTTTTTTTCTTCCTATTTCTTGTTGATGCCTTGTAAAGATCAGCTGTGCGAGTGTTCGAGTAAATGAGTGAGTGCGTGAGTGAGTGAGTAAGTGTGCGAATGATTTTAATGAGTGAGTTAGTGAGAGTGAGTGATAATAATAATAATATCTGGGGTTTAACGTCCCAAAACCACGATTTGATTATGAGAGACGCCGTAGTGGAGGGCTCCGGAAATTTCGACCATCTGGTGTTCTTTAACGTGCACTGACATCGCACAGTACACGGGCCTCTACCATTTCGCCTCCATCGAAATGCGACCGCCGCGGCCGGGATCGAACCCGCGACCTTCGGGTCAGCAGGAGAGTGAGCGAGTGAGTGAGCGAGCAATGCTGGCGAGTGAGGGCTGTGAGTGAGTGAGTGAGTGAGTGAGTGAGTGAGTGAGTGAGTGATGTTAGTGAGTGAGTGAGTGAGTGAGTGAGTGATGTTAGTGAGTGAGTGAGTGAGTGAGTGGGTGAGTAAGTGAGTGATGTTAGGGAGTGAGTGAGTGATGTTAGTGAGTGAGTGAGTGAGTGAGTGAGTGATGTTAGTGAGTGAGTGAGTGAGTGAGTGAGTGATGTTAGTGAGTGAGTGAGTGAGTGAGTGAGTGAGTGAGTGAGTGAGTGAGTGATGTTAGTGAGTGAGTGAGTGAGTGGGTGAGTAAGTGAGTGATGTTAGGGAGTGAGTGAGTGATGTTAGTGAGTGAGTGAGTGAGTGAGTGATGTTAGTGAGTGAGTGAGTGAGTGAGTGATGTTAGTGAGTGAGTGAGTGATGTTAGTGAGTGAGTGAATGAGTGAGTGAGTGAGTAATTCGGACGCTGGGCTGATGTGATGTAAAATACAAAGATCAGTGCTGCGAGTTAACTAGTGAAATAAGTGAATTAGAGAAAATTTAACTGCTTTAGGTAATTTGCTTGCCTCGGACTTATTAGGTCCTCTAGGTGCTTTTGTAATTTTCGCAGGAAGCATATACATGTTTTGCGAGCAATAACAAAGGCACAGTTACATTCTTTACCGTTCTGCTTCTGAATTTTTTGCTCATTATGTCTTATGCATTTCTTTGTAGTGAGACCGTAAAATATTTGTGGCAGCAATGTATCGTTCAGGGCACGAAATAAATCACGAAATGCATCTTCATAAAAACTTATACACGCAAATGTACCAACTTTTCTTTTTCTTTGAGTTTTTTTCTTTTTTCGTTTTTGTCCACAGCTGCACCCCGTGAAGTCAAGCTCACGAATTCCAACGAAGACCAGTCTTACTTATTCGTGGTTGGCCGATCCTGGCGCAAAGAAATTTCGGATTCGCGTGAGAGCTGTGGGCCCTAATTGCAGTGCTTGGGACCTCACTGAGTGGCTCGACACAGAAGCGGACACAGCATTCGTCGAACACACAGTCCTACACTTAACTCCAGGAACGCTGTACGAAGTCTCCATTCAGAACTGCGCCGAATACTGTGGCTTGTCGACAGTCGTCCGAAACATGACCGACGTAGATGGTGAGTTCTCTAAAGTGTTGTAAGTCTTTCATGTACTACGTGAATGTCATTATCAAGTTGAAAGCCTTAGATGCCTCATCGAAGGACGAGATGTGACCGTCGGTGTCCACGCGAGTGACGCAGAAATAATCATGTGATGACGTCCCCACATGACGTCATCATGGCGCCACTATGGCGTCATCTACCTTGCCGCAACATGATGACGTCATCATATGATATCATTTGGTCAAACGTGGGCCAATCCCGGTGGCAGTGCAAAATCGAGTAGGGTGCAGAGAGAATTTGAAGGGGGGGGGTAGCAATACAGTCGGCCCCGCGTCCTCCTGCACAAATGCACAAGTGACCGTGCCACTATTACTGTTCTTGTTAGCAAGAGCATTACAATTAGGACATTCTGATTCAGTTCGGCATGAAGACAATTTAAGATTACTGCACTCATCCATGTGCACTGCAGTTATTGATGACAAGGGCAATCAGCGATGAGTCGTCACATCGCCCACATTTCTACAATTAAGGGGCAATGACAATCCATTTGCAGAACGGAATTTTTTAAACAATAGAATACTGCGCCTCTTTCCTCCCATTATTTCTCGTTCGTAACATTTTATTTCATTTCTAAACTTACACAAATACACACAGGCACAGAGGAAAGAGAAAGTGGGCAGGCTGACAACCGCCGCCGAGAGGACACTTGGCTTGCCTACATTTTGTGAGGAAGGAACATAATTAGTAGATGAAGACAAGAAGAAAAAATAGGACATAAAAGCACAAATTCCCATGCTAAAATTATGCAGGCATGAACACCATCAAAAATATTGTCAGGTTGGGGAAATGATAGCAGAGATGAGGGATGGTATCCGTTCAAGTTACTTACAAGTCGGGCTATGGTGCTTAAAGACGAGATGGCTACCGTAAAATGAATAACATTCGCAAGAGCAACTGAAATCAACGAAGTGTACTTAGGCTATCATTAATTCAACGCCTCTGCTTGGAGATAAAAGTGCAAGGCCACTCTATTTAGCGTAATAATGTATGATAGCGATAATTTATTCAGAGCTCACGTTTCAGGAATGCGCTGGAAAGTTTACAAAATAAAGCGCGTTTTTTTTTTTTTTTTGCAGCACCTTCACCTGTAAGGGAGCTTCAATCGAATCTAAAAGGCTTCACGGATGTCACGCTGACGTGGGCACGGCCCCAGATGCCCAATGGACCGATAAACGGATACGTTGTCAAACTCTTGAACGAGGAGGTGAACAAAACTAATGTCCATACCGTTGACGGAGAAAAGATGAGGCTCAGTGTTCAACTACGTGACCATTTCAGTAACTTCAAGGCATACGTATCCGCTTACAACAATTGATCATGCTCATAATCTGACATTGTTCGGCGTTGAAGAAGAGGTAGACTTCGTTACCCTTGGCAAAGGCAAGTCAACTTGTTCCATTACGCAGTCTGTAGCGATAAGTGATAGAAATATCTCCTAATAATGATACATTATGACCTGTTATTAGTAGAAATGAATCTTTTCTGACGGTGAAACCGCAGCTCCAAAAAAATGTGACCGGTATGCAACGGTGAAGCTGCTAAAACCACATTCCTTATTCAACATTTCTATAAAACTGACTCAACGTATCAAACAGTTGCTTCTTTGGGAGAAGGCTGGAGCTGAGCAAAGCGCGAAGACATACAACTAAAGCAGCGGGAAGGAAGGAGGAGGGAGTGCGAGAAATACAATGACATAAAAGTGGCCGTAAAATAATAGTCAGTGGCGTAAGAGCTGCAATACACTTGTCTTCGCGGCTAATTTCGTAGTTTGTTTAGATTATGCTACATCATGCAAACTTAACTGAGAACATGCAAAGGGTTTTGCATATTGTGTAATATTCCCGAATCTGTCATTTTAATGCCAACCTTTATTTTATGTATGGGAAGAAAAAAAAGAAAGAGAGAGTGCAGTAAAAGTAGGGATGTTGATTAGCCTTGTCGAGTTTAGGGTAAGGGGGGCAAAATGAGACAAAAATTTGAAAATAGTGAATATTTATTTTTATTTCACTCTTTACCCTTAAACGACAATGCAGAAACTTTCCTTTGGGTACAAGGTATGTGCTACATATATATGGCCATGTTGCCACGGTTAAAAAGAAGTTTATTTTAAAAAGAAATAAAAAAATGCACCAGATGTCTCATTTTGCCCCAACCTGCGGGGCAAAACGAGACAGTGTGAAAAAAAATTTAACCCTTCAGTTTTTGCAGTAGAAGCACTTGAAAGTAAACTCCGTGGGCCCTCACGCAGCCTTCATGACCCCAGTCCTTGCACTCCACGAATTGAATCCAGACAGAATCCGGTGCTGTTTTGCTCCAAAACTCCTTGCAGATCAAACACCACCAGTCTTTCTTTGTGCTACTGTTGTATTTTGTTGAAAGCTTGCACTTCATTGGATTATTCAACGATTGGACGCTAGATATAATCTGACGCATCTTCTTCGCCTCCTTTTGCCGTTTTGGTGCAGAACTGCACGGGCGCTTCGTGGCTTTCAGCTTCGTCAGCCGGGCTTCGTGAGGCGATGAATTTAAAACTGTGCTAGATTGGAATTTTCTAGCACAAATTTGGTATTGAAGGAAAACTCGATGGCGAGACGTGTTTGTGAACGGCTTGACTTGGAGATTTTTCCAAATTTGCGTTCGCCTCTTGAAAGCATCCTTGGGAACGCGGAAAAATCTCGATGCAGCACGAATGGAGTGGGTGTCCTGAACAGCAGTCAGTGCTTTTTCACTTCGTTTTCCTCCCAGGAAGCTCTATATGATATTCTCTTTTGCGTCCGAACCTTCCTAAACAATAAAATATAATACATAGTGAGTGTAAGTAAATGGTTCACCTAATGAGACACTCTCTAAGGCAATTCAATGCCTTTTTGTCGCGTTTTGCCCTCCTCACATGCCCAAATTCAAAAAAATTTCCGCTTTGGCCCCGCGCACCAAGTGAACTGAAATTTTAGTGGTATGTATCTAGTAGTATATAGTAACAATATAAATACTTACGTTGTTGTACTGACGCCAGAGTAGCTTCATGCACGGATCCGAAAATTTGGCCGAGAGGAATTTCGCCCGTTTTTGACGGGTCACGAACACACTGACACCAGCCGCGTAATTTTTCCCACGGGAACGCTGTGAGGAATCATCAAGTTTTACACATAAATGTGGACAACTACCAGCACCTCTCGCCTGAAATATAGAAACAAAGAAAAGTGCTTTCTGTATTAGCTATAGAGGTCGGCAGAGCCAAAATGTCGCGTTTTGCCCCGTGTCTCATTTTGCCCCGCCTTACCCTACTGCCCTACACTCGGGCATTGTAACGGAGGGTGTAAAAGTGGGAGAGATCTTACATAGATATGGAAGATAGTGAATCGCCAATAAAGGATCAAAATGCCAATATATACTGCTAGATTCAGTCATCTTGAGCACCGTTAAGCGCAAAATGTTTGTACGAGTGTGCATTACCAACTAGGTCGAACTCACACGTTGTTCACTGAGCTATCATATTCTGCGAAGTTTAAAAAGAACTCATTGTCTACATGTTCTTGCTCTATATGACCTCACCATTCAAAGAACATTTTTAAATAGTTTTAATATTATTTTTGTTTCAATACAGGTCCTTTTCCACCCCTTCCTAAAGTTGACACCGTTGGGGAACGTCGAGTGACGTTGTTTTGGAAAATACCCCGCGACCCGAGGTACAACATAACTCAGTTCTGCGTTTCCCTGAATGGAACCACGTGTTCCTTTACTTCGGGCAATCGCTACACTCTAGACGAACTGCTACCATACCAGGCATACGCCGTTAATGTGTCGTCATGCACTAGCACGATGTGTGGAGAGAAGCGTTCAGCACATTTCTTTACGGACGTCGGAGGTAAGTGTGCTTTTCACTATAGACTACAGTAGAAAGCAGTGCAATACAACGAAGACAAGAAAGACTCTGATCGCCTACCAGCACGCTCAAGTTCACAAGCTTTTAAAGTTCACATTACAGTGCTTACGGATGTGTTTCGGTGCCTACTCTAGTGTTACAATGACGTTACCTCTACTCTTATAATGCATATCGGATATAACGAAGTAACTTATCATCCCAATGCCACTTTCCTTTAGTTAGGTTCGAATGTATTATGTGAAGCGTAGTGCCCCTACTGGTCAATGATACATTTGATTTTGATTATTTTCTACAGTTCCCTCACTTCCAAGAAGCTTAACCGTCCC
>JALIZH010019905.1:0-28373 GCA_030522465.1 Rhipicephalus appendiculatus
AACGAAAATTTTAACTTACCTATTCACCCGCCCTGTGTAATAAGCTAGTTGTCTTAGAACACGAGAGTAGGCATCATTTCTACAAAGTGACAGCTTCTATAACAGCAAAAGCTTGTCATGCTCTCACGCGAACTAATTAAAGTCCGTAACATTATTTGAACGTTAAAACGTTAAAAGTAGAAAACAGCATTCCCGTAATAATCGCGTAAGCACGCTTTAATGTAACTGAGAGCGCCCATCAAGACAGTTTACTTGAAAAAAAACCAGCAAAAGCACGGGACACGAGAAATGGGCAGTCGCACAGACCGCTGGATGTGGGCGTCCAGCGGTGTGTGCGTCTGCCTCTTTCTCGTGGATCGTGCTTTTGCTGCCTTTTCTTCAAGTAACATGAAACAACTGGCCCAGATATCAACTCTTCTGCAGTTTACTTGACAGCTATCGGGGAAGTTTATCGCAGCAACTTTGAAAAAGGAAACCAAACTCATATTCATGTGGCCATGCATCGTAGGGGCGCAAGAATGCAAAGTCTCAAAGACACCGCCGCTCACGCCTAGAAAATGTTAATCACGAAGTAGCGTCCGCTCAGAACATTTCCGTATACAGCATTTCCCATCTTGCCATTCCACTAACGCAGGAGTCTAAAAACGGAACCCACGGTCCTATCGCTAGCGACCTGGCTCGTACATCACTGCATTTGACTCATTTTGTTATTTTCTCAGTATATTATTGAGTTACACAGATGTGAGTGGTCTCAAGCATATGTTTCGTTAGGCACCCCGTGCGGTCACTATGTGTTGAAACATAACCGTCAAACAAAACTATCTTTCAGAATGGGCGTCCACATTGTAGTCAATGAGGAGATCGGCATCAACATTTTTCTCGAGTCCTGACGCCAAATCCCCTTCATAAATGACCCATATAAGAGATAAGCGAACGGCCTTACAAATGGAAAATTTAGCCGACATTTTATTCAAGCACCCCTTCTTCACCATCCCCGCCCCTGCGGGGACTAAATTTCGGGGCCATGGCGGGCTAGCTGAGATGAGTTTGAAACCCCCTGATCTAAAGTGTACTGAAAGCGACATATATTTTCCTTCTGGAACACTGAAATCGCGTGTGGTACTTGCCTTTCAAATCTCTTTATAAAGTCATTAATACGAATATGCGTGCCATACATACCCGATGATGAATTCAGCTGCCCTAGGGTGTAATTCAGTACTAGACTGACCACCGTCAAAAAGAAGAGAACTTGCTTCATGTTGTAGAATCTGACGGAGAGAGAAAAACAGCGGCTTCCGGAATTTTTTGTAGCCGGGCCGATGTTATGCGATACACCTTGAGTATAAAACAGACACCTCTTTTTAAGAATTCTCACTTGTTGTGATCTGCATGCAGATATTTATTAGGGAGATAAGATAAACAGGCATGCCTAAATTTTATGCAAATGCGAATCTCCACAATTGAGTATCACCGCTACAACCTTTTATACTAGGGGTGTGCGAATATTCGAGTTTCGAATTGGAATCGAATAATACTTTATCGAATAATTCGATTCGACTTTCGAATAGCTATGATTCGAAGTTTCGAATAATTCGACTGGACGAATATCCAAAGCGCGCCAATGCCAATGGTGTAACTTGGTTAGGGGTAGGATGACCAAAACTAACGCTAACGTCGTTACAGAAGGCTTTCCATTAAAACATTCAGCGATACACTGGTTCAAAAGTGAGTGCATGTTTATTTTAAAGCAGGCTATTTCATTTTCACACGTCATGGTTCTAGCAGAAAAGTCCAGAGAACAGTCTGGGAGACTGTCAAACTTCTATCGTAAAAAAATAACCATAACCGAGCTCAGACCTCATATTGAAAAGGTTCCTAAATACTTGAATGAGCGCCAGACCCCAAGAAAGGGTGATCCCTTGCAATAGTGGAAAGCGCATAGAGCTGCACTTTATCCAGGCATCTCCGAAATTGCTTTGCGATACCCTCTCCTCCCTGCTATTGAGGCGCCCAGTCAGCACATGTTTTCAACTGCAGGAAACCGTAACATCACGGCGAAAAGTTTGAAGCCAGGTCATGCGGAACAGCTTGTGTTTCTGCATGACAATTTCTCGTCCTTCGGTGACCGTCATTCACCACGTTATGTGCTCGAGGACATGAGCAGATTGCATTTCTTTGTTCTTTCTTTCAATTTTCAACAAAATCTTTGGTATTCGATATTCGATTTGATATTCGACATTTTTGGCCACTATTCGGCACTATTCGATTCGAATTTGATTCGAGATGAAATTTCACTATTCGCACACCCCTATTTTATACAAACACGAAAGTTCTCTTGGTAAGTGACTACATCTATGAAAAACGTCAATTGCGATAGAGTGGTTTTTGCTCACTATACACAATAGCAAATTTCGAATACAGCAACAATCATTCCGGTTCACCACAACTTATATACGCAATAATGTAAATCACTCATATATGCTGGTGTGCACATCACTCCTCTGCGCTAGAGACAATGTTTTACGTTTTTGAGCACATACCCGAAATGATCGTTAATAGGAATCCTTACAAAATTGCAAACCAATACTTACATTCACGATATTCAACTGCACCGAATGTCACCCACTCAGCCCACATAAGTCTACATGTACTGTGATGTCCCAGACACCCTACGACATAAGCAGTTGGTGGTTATATTTATGATTCAGTGCAGCGGCCATTATCTACAAATATTTTATGTAAAAGGGGTCTTCTCTTATAACGAGTATCTTAGCTAACAATTTTGAATGATTACCCCGAAGATTCGACCTTGATTCATCGCCTGGCTTATTGCTCCAGTTTGTATAATCTCATTGAAAACAGCTACGTACCCGATATTTTCGAAGTGCTTTTCCTAAATGGAGTATTTAATTCAAAGAGCATAGTTCTGATAAATCTCAAAAGCGCACAGAAGAGCGAATAGTGTTATGCCGGACCTGTATATACGTGTTTTTTCATACCCTGTGATTCTTCATTGCCATTTGCTTACTTTAAGCTCACAAGCTGATTCTTGAAACATTCCTTTTTTTCCTGCGTCTATTAAGTAAGTATTGTGGTGTTAAAATATAAGTCTTCATGTATGTATTGGTTTATGTCCTGCCATATTTTCATTCGTTCAATTACACGACCGATTATTCAAACATTAAATGTTGACAAAAATTTAATACACATGCGGATGAGAAGTATGTCTTTATCACTTAAACCATTTTGTTATTTTGCTAAAATTGTACATTGTCACCATTGACACTTTCTTTTCAGCTCAAATACTTATACCTTTCTACCCCAGCAGGCCACACTTACAGAGACTCATTGTGACGTAAATAAGATCAATTTCGTAAAAGTACTTACATTGTATCGCAGCTAACACAACGTTAGGATGATGCCAATAGAGCGATTAAGCGTTGCCAAGCATGCTTTAAGGGAAGAACAATTGAAGATCACGCTCAGCTCCTGGCGATGCTTTCTGTGCAACGTCAATAGCCTGTCCTGAACCGTTTATATTTTTATATAGCGGAAGCACAGCCACGTGCCTCGGTGTAACGCCCCTTCTCCACGTGTCTGCTGCCAAGCCTTCTTTCTTATCACACAAGACACTGCCGCCCGAAGGTGTGCCGCGATACATTCTGCGCGAAGCTTTCACTTCCCGCTTTCTCAAAAGGATAACAGCAGGCCCGAATGAATGTGCGACCGACCTCTCGCATGGTAGGTTGCCGAGTGTTGCTCCCGCTTTGACTGCACCGCGACTACGAGAACCAGCTGATTATAACTTAGTGTAGTTTACAGAGATGTTTCTCATGTGGTACCCAATCCGGCGCAGTTTAACTGCTGAAAAATCAGACGATTGTAGGCTCTCCAGAACAAATGAAAAATCAACCCTTTGTAGCTTCGCCTATATTTTCGACACGGTGATATAAAAACCAGCTGTGGTATATTGATATAAACTACAAAGAAATAGCATGACACAAATTTCATCAAAATCAAGCCAGTAGTTTACGGAACTAAATCGTGATAGGTTTTTCAAAAAGCGGGAAAACACTGTCCCACTGTCTCATGAAGACACCATCTCGCGATTGCATCAACGGGTATTTGGGATGAAACGGCCGAAGCAAGTGGCACAGAGTATCACGTCTCAAGTTGTGCTGAGGACAGTTGTGTGGACCTCATTTCAGCAGGGGAACACCCCCTGCAGTTGCGCCTCTTGTGAGCCTTCATAGCGCTGTGGTCTGTTCCTGTAGAGCTTACTTCACCGCATGCACCAACCATTTTTTAATTTGTCCATTTCCCTGTCCTTGCTTATGCTGTTGAAATTGTCGAGCACAGCAGTTGTCCCTGAATATGTGCCTACTTTTTAAGAGCTATACGATATCAAGAAAAATATTTACACGCACGAATATCCGCAATTGCGCAGAGGGATGAGCGGGACAATTTTACAGGGGATTGTTCCGACACATTCATCGGTCAAGTTGTTGCGCAAACTTACAAAAACAAGTCATGACTGGAAGCTAAAATCACCTTTCTGAAAAACCAGAAAAACAGGAAATTATCCGGCATTTTGATTGGTAGGTTCTATCTATCTGAAGAAGAGTAAAACTCGAAAACTCTCATAAAAAAATTGACCGAAAATCAACGCCTTTGTAACACTACATCCGCCCTTCGAAAGCGTGGTAAAAGAATTTTCTTCGAGATTACAAAGACTCGGGTAAGATATGAGTGACTTAGCGTTGCGTTAATTGCAACGGTTGATGTGGGAGAAATTTTTTTTTTTTTTGCAGACGGAAAAGTTGGACGTATGTGTCCCGCTGTCGCACAAAGGGTTAAAGGTGTTTCCCTATCGCGTAAATGGGGCGAGCGAAGCTTGTCCGTGTGCGTGGCAGGCCAACTACTTTTCTTTCTTTCTTTCTTTCTTTTTTTTTCTCACTTGCTGTTTATTTACCCTGCTAATATGGCTGTTCATGCGCACTGATGTGCCAAAGTGTACGTTTGGGGTGCCGGAGCTAGTCAAGCTGCTACTCAGCTTTTTCTCCCCGCCTCCCTCACCTTGTTGATGCAAAATAAAGGACCGATTATTATTATTACTATCCTCAATACTCCGAAATATTAGATGAGATGATATCTGACCTCTGAAATATGCGAACCCAATGAGTGTATTTTAGATGTCTGGAAGTTTTGACCACACAAACAGGCATACATACAAGCACAAATACTTCAATACAAATCACCTACTTTTGTTCATATTACAACCTTGAAGCTGGATGTAATAGACGTAAGCATACTTTACGAGGTCACTGCCATTGATGGAGATGCGCTCCCTTCGATTGATAATTCTCAGCTTTGAAAATGCCCTTTGAGCGTTGAGAATGCCCTTTGAAAAGTCGGATAAATCCCGCTTGCCAAGAATTTTACCGGCGAGTGTTCATCGGATTTCCCGGATTAATCCGAAAAGACGGAGCTCTGTTTCCGTGATACACTGTTTCCGTGAGAGCGTTCAATACACGTAAGGTACGGCGAAACGCAACCCACACTCTCTCAGTTGTCCGCGCACATATAGCATTTACGACCGCCCAAAATATAACCTGCGAGCCTGCGAACGAGGCTCCCCCGCGTGCGACATGCCAACAAACGACGCCACTCATTAGTGTGATTCGTGATGCTGAAAGGTCCTCGCGAAACATTTTCCTGATACATTGACTCCAAAACCCCGTCGCAAGCAATGTGAAGCGAAAAGAGATGGCGCCACCCACCCATGCTTTCAATAACTTCCATTTCATGCATTTATCTTCCTGGCCACCCTAAACATGGCCTCTAAGACTACAAGGGAAGAGCTTAAGTTCAGTAAGCCAACAAGAGATGGCGCCACATACCCACGCTGCCAAAAAAAATTGTTTAAGCTCGTTCATTTATTGATTGGCACGCTTGCTGCCTTCCAAAGTTGGTTGTAAAAGACACTGCGCTAAAATCAGGGAACGCCGCCAACCAACTGCAGATTACAATGTTTTATAGCCATCAACACATCATTTGAGACTAGAAACGAGAATATCGAAGTGAAATCAGAGGAGGTGGCGCAGCTTGTTCATGCTGCCAGCTCTTTTTATTGAAAGTCCACAGTCAACTCATCCAGAGGTTTAAATGGCCTGTTGAAAGCAAAGTTACGCGATGAGGGATGGCACTGCCCGCCTTCTGTTTTCGTCTGCCCCACGAACTTCAAGTTAGCTGAACAGATAACTTCCACTGCCACTGGAAACAAATCCTCCGAGACTGCAGACGGAGAGCTTAAAATGGATAAGACGCCAGGAGATGGCGCCACTTAACCATTTTGCCAGCAGATTGTTCAGTTTCATTTTCTCAGCTTCCTCTGTTTGCTGACGCATCATTGCCCTGAATATTGTGTTCAAAACCAAATAAAAAGTAACGAGATGCCGCCAGCGCCTTCGTCTTATTTCAAATTCGGAAGCTAAAAAATCGCTACTGTCACTGGAAACATGACCTCCGAGACTATGAACGGATTATTACAGCTTGGAAGACGACAGAAGATGGCGCAACTTGGCGCTGAAGGCAGTAGCAACTACTGTTGAAGCAACTTAGCATCCACATTATGCATACACATTATTTCCCTAAAGATTGCGTCCTAATGTAGCTGAAGGAAAAAGAGACGGTACATACACATTGTCGAAAGTTCTCACCTTTTTACAGAGACATTGACGCTTTTGTTGGTTACCTTATAATGCGTCTCTCAGAGCCCTAAAAGAAAATTTAGAACTTCGGACTTTCCCACTTTGGTACAGCATACTTATTGCCAGAGTCGTTCGCGGTTTCTGGCACTTAATTGTCACACTGTTCACAGGTATTCAGTGAGAAGACACTGAAATAAATAAACAAATTTAGAAGAGGTTTATTGGCGGTGCGCTCCTGCGATGACTTGCAGATAAACACAGCGAGTCAGAGCTGAGCACCATCAAGAACCAGAAAGATGCCAGCGGCCAGCACCACGAGGCAAGCGAGCTGAGCAAGCCCAGCACGCCGAGCATTGGCTATGCTGCTGACCGGAGAATCGTCTTCTTCATAAAAAAAAAACATATATATGAATAAATAAATATTAGGCACCCTGTTGTGTTTGCCGTGGTGCGCCTAGACGAGCTCGTTTCGGTATTCAACATGTACCACAAAGCAAATCGCATAAATGACTTTCCAGGAAGGAGATCGCTTTTCTAAGAATCGAATCCTTTAATGCCACGATCGAGCGCTTTTGGCCGTGAAGGGGCGATATATGGACGCCGCCAACAGCCAATAATAAACCAGATGTTGATTTTTAAACATGTTATGTCTCTAGCCAATGTTCCGGTATTGATAAAAAAAGCCGACAGATGCCCCATAATTCTGCCGGATAAATTTATGTTGAAGTCCTTAAATCACATATAGACAGTTCATCGTCCTTAGGCTTTGGTGAATTTGAAGGCTTTGCACTAAGTGCACGCAAATGCCATAGGCCAGAATAGCAGAGCTACAAAACGAATCGCAAAGGCAACAATGGGTTCCCGGGCGACATTATACGAAATCAAAATTCCTCGAAAATAAAGATGCCGTGAGTCTGAAATGACATCCTGTGTCCGCGTCTTAGGTTTTATCGCAGCCGTGAACTCCTTGGAGATAGATAGATAGATAGATAGATAGATAGATAGATAGATAGATAGATAGATAGATAGATAGATAGATAGATAGATAGATAGATAGATAGATAGATAGATAGATAGATAGATAGATAGATAGATAGATCTCCTGAAGTAATCCGCCCCCGTTTTTTAGCTGCCCAGGAAAATGAAAATAAAAAAGTAAGAATACGTAATGCAATCTGATTGACTAAATGAGAAATAAAAGAAGTACGGAGAAATTATTCAATGCCATCGTGTAGCAAATAATAGAAAAAAATACTAAAATACAATAATTGAAAGAAATGAAGTTGCCTATCTCAACAGTGCTAAGTAAATATGCTTGGCGAGAAAAAACGATGAGACCGATCACAATAATGCACCTAAATGCACTGTGAAAGATAGAAGCCAAAAATGTCCTCTATATCGCGCTGTAAAGTACGCCAATGAAAGGCACGTCGCAAAGCAGGCGAATTGAATCGACTGGCTCGCCAAATATTCAATGATAGCTTAGAGCACACTGAAGTTAGCAATCTTAAGATGTATGACATAAACTAGCAATTGCAGTGAGGATGCGCGCATGCTGCGACGTGTCTTTCCGTTGCACCACCCATTCCTTAGGAAACGCACTGGTAATCATACAAATTGGTGCCCGATGTAAACAACGTGTGTAAGCTTATTGTGTTCTAGGTAATGTCCGCGCGTATTTGGCTTGAAGCCACAGCATCCATGTCGGAATTTTATCGCTATGCCAGATTATCTTGCACCTTTTCAGACACACGCATATATATATATATATATATATATATATATATATATATATATATATATTAGAGCACTGCACGGGCTCGGGCCTGCCCGAAAACCCGGGCCCGGCCCGAGCCCGGCCCGGCCCGTGGGCCGGTCCGGGCCGGGCTCGGGTTTGAGGTGGCGGGCTCGGGTCGGGCCGGGCTTGAAATTTGCTCAGTTCTTAAGATTGTTCCACATACGTTGTGCACACATATATGTTCCACCTATTGCATCCCGAAAAAACATTTCTTTTGTGTGGGGCAAACTATTTGGAGAAGCTATATGAGGGATAATTCCTAAACTTCTTTTGCTTTTTGCATATGGGGCTACTTGATAGACTAGCGCTTATATAGCTAACATCTCCCTATTGCGATTTATTAATGGAATTAGCTATTATTTTGTACCTGGAGTGATATTCTGTAATGGCAATAATGAATGTAATGTAATAAATTCTCATAAATTATTTATATTTATAACTTATCATCGGAAGAGCGATCACAGAGCTCCAAAGCAGGGCAACATTCTTGAAAGTTCCCGCATTCCTCTAAAACGAAAGGTCAGCGCGGAGTCTTGATTCAGATTCAGATGCTTTATTTTTCTTGAATTACATCGACTCGCTATAAAGACACAATCTTTTTCCGTGGCTCCATCACGGCTCACTGTGGTGATGTTACGCGACTCGTACTTGCGCAGTCTGCTCTGTGTACCCACATTATTAACGTCTGAGCTTTCCTCGTGTTCTGCTATATCGTGCGAGAGCTACACAACAGTGCCGCAACAACGTTGGAAAAAAAAAGATAACTACGAATTTACTTAAATATTTATTTCAACATACTGTTGACCCACATTTGTGGGTCATTAGAGGGAGGGCGTACATCATATAACAACTAATATATAAAACACGCAAGTAACATTCAATGTCAACAACAATAACAAAAGCAATCCGAAAATCGTGAACAACTGGCATGACAACAGACACGAAACATCAAGACATCATCCAAAGAAAATTAGGAACATAGCTGTCAAGCAATTGTTCAAAAAGCCTTGAAATCCGTGCATTCATCAATTTGTGCACGTAGTCCATTCCATTTTTCTATAACATTGCGGGAAAACGGACACTGAAAGACGTTTGTGCGGGCGGCGTAAGGGCTAATAACTGCACTATGATTTATTATTTGGCTAAATCTACCAAGCTCTAGTAAGGATATACTTTTATTAACATATCTGTGACCCTTGACAACCTGAAATAATAATTTTATTCCGTTAGTCTTTGTCCTAATTTCAAGCAATTCCAATTCACACGAACTTCGCATCTCGGTAACTGAGTCTCATTTTTTGTACGTAGAACTTGTGAATCTGGCTGCGATTCTATGAATTTTCAGCTGAGTGATTAGGCCTCTTTGATTCCGAACTGATTCCGTATCGGGTGATGTCCCCTTACCTTGAACCATATGCATACAATAAGTAAACATCGAGAAGCTTTTCGCGCCTTTATTGCCAAACTGGAATGAACCCCGAAAGAGATCAAATTATATACACTGCTCAAACTTTGAGGGTCTGATAGCTTAGAGGGCATCAAGATTTCAGGGCCTGCAAGAGGCCCTCAATGAGGAGTTTTATAGATTATATTGCAGAGTGTTACGACACTTGAGAACAAGAGAATTGAAGCGATGGGCTGGAAAGGAGCCGCGGGGGCCGCGGTCAGTGGCGTAGCCAGGGGGGTGGCACACCGGGCACGTGCCGCCCCCCCCCCCCCCCCCCCCGAAATTTTTTTCGCCATGGCGTACAGAGCGAAAAATGACCATTTCAAGGAGGTGCCGCTCCCGAAATCAAGGAGGTGACCCCCCGGAAAAAATTTCTGGCTACGCCCCTGGCCGCGGTGCCTCTTCATCGCGGTCGGCGCTACTCGCTTGCAACTAAGGTCCGTCTGAAACGTCGGGGAACCTTATCGCTTTGTATGACACATGCCGGCCCGCGGTCGGTCTTCGATTTTGAAGCGTTCATCGCGGCGAAAGGAAATACCTTTCTACTGCTGCGCTAAAGCTGCCATAACAGCATCGTTGGTCGCAACACACTGTCCCATACGTTTCCTAGATATGAGACGCGGCGTAGACTTTGGATGCGTACTGCTCCACCATCACGCCAAGCCTGGACACATTAAAAATGGACTTTATTTGCTAGCTCCGAACACTTGGTCGCTTCACTTAGCTACGTCTGAAAAAGAAAAAAAAAGGAACAGCAAAACCATGGGACTGTGGCGCCAATCTACCCGTGATGCGCGCAAACGATCAAGGCATGCTTTCGAACAGTCCGTGCTCTTCATCATGACGAAGCCAACTAATTTCCAATATTTCAACCTGTAAATGGCTTCAGGTAGCGTGGATGTGACAGCGGCAGTCGTTTTGCACATCGTTATGAAACGGCTGAGAAATTCCACACATTCGGTGCCTTGTCGCACAAAAACGAAATGCGTTACGGTCGAACGACGACCGCATGGATAAACACAAAGCGATGAACTACGATGCCTCGCCGAAATAACTGCCTTTCTGTCGTAACGAAGCTGCTGAAACCACGTATTTTGCATCCTCCGTAACATTCATTTTTCTACTGCTGCTGCTGCACGTTGGACCATGTTGTTGGCCCGGACTGCCTGACTGACAAGGAAGACGGTGGCTGGACGGACGGCTGTCAAAAGACGGTGTCATGACGTCACGGCTTCCAACTCGCGTAGGCCGGGTGGCTTGGCGCACGCTCATAAAAACGTAGAAATTAAGACCACCCGCTGAGAATTTCGATAAGTGACGACTTCTTTTCGATGTAATCGCACAAATTGATTTTCAATATTTCCGCACAACCTTGAGATTTTGCTTCAGTATTCCTTTAAATTTCAATAAAGAGCGCAATATAAAGAAAAAAACGAAGATATCGTTCTGTTGTCTGTCTCCTCTGTTCTTATTGCGCGCCCTGTTGAAACTAAACTCATGCTGCAAACCACCTTTCTTGCTACAATATCTGCTACCTAAAGCTCTTGATGATTACCACTGTATTTGTAGAAACAATATGTACTGTATAGCTCTGCCGAATAACCGTTCGGCGTACCCAGTATCTCCGGCCATCTGTTACCACAGTAAAGCCCTTTTGTACACGTAATTACCGCAGATTAAAGCATGCTTGTTGGCGTAGCATGCGCCAACAAAACGTAGAAAGTTGCTACTTAAAATGCCTTGCTGTCGATTCATGTTCGGGCAACACCGCCTACATTATAAGTTCGGGCCCCAGTCGGGCCCAATCTGTGGTCGGGCCGGGCCGGGCCGGGTAGGTGAAATTTTTTCTCGGGTTCGGGCCGGGCCCGGGTCTCGCTTTTGGGTCTCCGGGCCGGGCTCGGGCGGGTAAACTTAGACAAGTGCCGGGCTCGGGCCGGGCCCGGGCCGAGAATATCGGCCCGTGCAGTGCTCTAATATATATATATATATATATACAGAGAGAGAGGTTCGTTTGCTGCAGCAACATTGGTGTTGTCCTGCTATCCTGCTTTTGACCACGCGTATGCTGATACATATCCTCGATCTAAATTTTGTTGCACGCAGCAACGATAAAGAGAGGTGGACGTGTCATCACCTATCCGCTTTATCAACTTGGTGCCGGAGCCAACTCACGCTGTGCCTTTCGCGCATCAGAATGTGTGTACGCCTGACTCTCAACTGAAAGAATATTGAACGTCAAGCGGAAGTCATTAAATCAAGCCGTGCACCATCGACTTGGGAATCTTCTTCAACGACTGTATTGTGAATTGGCAGGTACCTGCAAGCAAGCAACTCGTTGGGCCAATTAACAACCTCTTCACATTCTGAGTTAAGCCAATATATGGCACTCGCCATACTGGTACGTACGAGTACGATTTTGTGAAACAACACGCAAACCATTCTAGCGCAATGAAACGTGAGCGCTTCGGGCGAAAGTGATTTTATAATACAAGAATATTTTTCAACAGAAAATTTTATAACAGACCTTGATGACAATCATCATCGTTATTATCATCATCATCATCAGCCTGACTAAACCGACTTCAAGGCAAATGTCTCTCCCATGTTCCGCTAGTCGACCCGGTCATGTGCTTGCTACTACCACGTTATACCCGCTCATCAGCCCACCTAACCTTCTGTCTCCCTTTCACGCGTTTACCTTCTTTTTGGAATCCAGTCTTTTAACCCTAATGACCAGCAGTTACCTTGCCTACGCGCTACATGCGCCAAAGCAGAACGGTAGGTCTGAAAACTAATATGCAAGAAACTAAAGTAATGCGCTACAGTCTCGGAAGGGAACAGCGCTTTGAAATCGGTAACGAAGCACTGGAAGTGGTAAAGGAATACGTCTACGTTGGACAGGTAGTGATCACGGAGCCGAACCATCAGGCTGAAGTAACTAGAAGTATTATGCACCTTGAAGGATTCTATACATACATGAAATATTAGCTTGCCTTTCTGGCAATTGTTCTAGTTATAGGTATAAAGAATATAGGAATTGAATTAATACCTACGCTCGATAAAATTACGGCAAGAACTCGTAGTTTAACTGCAAATAAACAGAATTCAGTCGTAAAGAACTAATATTTATTTACAATTAAGGTCCCCGTATTACACAGGATATCTCATGAAATGTCTCCGAAAAACGTAAAAACTAAGGATATGAATATTTCCTTGCTGCACTAGTAAATTACCTTTTTTGTAGCGACATATATTTCACGATGGCCGGAGACATCAGTTACGGCGGTAATTAACGAAATTAAATGAAATTTTGATCTAGTTCAGACAAGCCTTTGGTTCAAATTGGAGAATTAAAGTTATTCCTGCGAAGAGTCTATCGTCGTAAGACAAAGCAAAAAATGCGTGGTCAGCGCTGCGAATGCAACATCTTAGAGTATTGTGTGTCACTTGTGAGGCACAGGTATAAGTTGCACTTCATACAACGCGTCCTTGAACAAGAAGCTACACTTGACAGCCTGCAGTGATGTGCAGATGTCAAGCTGTATACTGATCGCCAGTGGTACGTATAGCTGAGTCTAATCGCTTGGCTATGCCGGGCGCCTTTTACCCTCCAGTAAAGTTGTCTAAGGATTGATCTTGTGGCAAATTGTTCTTTCCGCATTCAATTCTTCGGCGCCTGGTGACGACCAAAGTTCCTCAGATATCGGATGCAGCCAATGATCAGGTCCATACCAAAAGCTGCTTGATCGTTTGCACAGCTACTTGCAAAGTTGTTCTATGTCTGCAACTAGGGCACACTGCCGTTTTGTCAGCCGTAACTTCAAAGATCGTTGCATTAAATTCGTGTGAGAAAGTTGGCAAAGGAGTCTTGGCAACAACAAGAACGTCGGCTGTCTCACCACTTCCAAGCAGGTGATGCTTCGCAGCCGAATGTGTTCTGCCAAAAGACATCAATTTCACTGTAACTGACTGGGATAGGGTGAGTGGTCACCCGGTTCAGTTATTGCGGAGGCGACTGCTCAAAAACTCGCCTTCCATACTCCACTTTTCGTCACTAAGTTGGCTCGAACGACGAATATGAATCTCTGTCCATTCGTCAACGTGGTCCCCCACCCAATTCTGACGCAAGACATCAGGAGGCGCAATATATCTTCTATGTCTTCTTCATTCTCTGGTTTGAAAATCTCGGCATGTGAAAAAAAAAGAAAATTCAGCGCCCACAGAAGCCTGTTCCCTAAGTTAGATAATTTTAGCAATTTTAACCCTCAATGTTATTTATTATCCTTAGAATTTCACTGGCGATACTGAAACTCTATATCATAGGCAATGTAAAATCTAATTCTTTGAAATATAATGCATGTTGTCACAACACATTCACAAAATAAATATTTTCTGCGTCAATGGTGATCACAATTCACGCACATCACTTCGCGTCGCTAACTTCAGATATAAGAAAAGATCAGGAAACACCAACCAAAAAAGTGCCAATAAGATGCCAAGAAAGCTATTCGCAATAAAAAAAACAGAATGCGCAGGCGCAACCGCGCGCGAACGAGCCAACCTGCGCCGCTCTGCCGTGCACTTGACGAGGACTAAAGCCCAGCCCGCACAAACGTGCGGGTGACTTTTTCACGCGTGAGTACACAGCGTGTGTGGTAGGAACGCGTAATTTCTTTAGCGAAGCATGTTTTTCTAAGTCCTTTCATATGCATACACTCCCGAAAAAAATATGTATAACAAGAAGGAGCGTTGATTTACACGTCTGAGGTAGCTGCTGTCGGCGCACGTGCTCAGACGGCATTTTTCGCGGAAGATTACTCGCCCTCTGGAGCCGAAATTATTGAACTACTGAAACAGGTATATTCCCGTAAACATTCACTTCAACGGCACAGAGCTATGAAACCTAAACTGAAACAGGTGCCATTTCGTGAGCGTCTTTATTGACCCACACATTTGTGCGGGTCAGGCCGTAAAGGGTTAAGTTGGCCCGTCTCGACCTCAACACGTACTACTCAAGGTTGCAGAAGAATGATGCAGGAGTAACCATACAGGCCGAAATGGACTACTACAGATCAGTAGGAATGATGAAATAGCCGTGGCCATTGTGAGAAGCAACTTTAAGTCTCAAAGACGGTCACCGATTAACGTATGCGCAGCTAGACCTTTAGAATGTTGACTGAAATGCGCGCTGATGCCAGTACTGTAGGACGCATGCGTCTGCGTCAACAATACGTGTTTATACGATACCGACACGATAGTAAGTCCGTTATCTCTGCAAAAAGGTTCAAGACAGATCATGTATTACGTTCGAAAATCAGACCATCAGAAAGATTGGTTCTGCTGGATTCAGCCCTCGCGTGTCAGACTGCAAACGACAGTGAGCCACCAGCCACATCTTATGCCTCAATTGGGACTAGAAAGAAATCCTTCCACCATAAGCAAGTGCAGCACAAGGGGCTCTTGTTGGTCTTGCCACAGTGAAATTTTTAATCACATATATTGGGGTGAGTTTGTACTGATCCATGACGGTATTTTGGGGCGCGAAAACAGACAAGATACACGAGAAGGACTGAACAGGACGAGCGCTCGTCCTGTTCAGTCCTTCTCGTGTATCTTGTCTGTTTTCGCGCTCCTAAATACCGTCATGAAATTTTTAATATATATGGCATATATTCCTACACACATCCAAGCTACGATTTTTTAGGGCTACGACTTTTTAGGGCGTAGCCTTCTTTGCGCAAGAAATGATCTCGGACATCTTGGGAAATGGGACTCATGCTTGGGATATCTCGGGAACTGGGACTCATGCCCAGTGTTCTCATGTCGAGAGTTCAAATGATGAATAGAATTTTCCACTTTCACACATGGATGCAATATTCGTACAGACATCGTCGAGTAGCAAACGTTACACTTTTAACACAATTCTTTATCGCGAACAGAAAATGATTCTTTTCAGCACCACGTCAGCTTTTCAGCAAAGAAATGAAAAAAAAAAAAAACGCTGATATGTTACAATTATTCGATCTATGTGGCAACTCCTATTTACTTTCAGCTTTTTTCTGTGTATACACACTGAACATGCTGATATCGTTAATATGTAACGTTTCTTTTGTACATAGATGTTCAGTATTTGTGATAACTTCAAAAAATAGCTCGCGGTAGAAAATTTTAGTTTCATGCAAAAATGAAACAGCAGATATGCCCTATTTCACCCTGATTTACTAAGAATAGGTGTTTACTAAGAATATGACATGCTAAAATAAGTCGCGTTATTTTTGCTGTAAGCTATAAACTCTTGTCATGTTCCAGAATGTCACTGATTTTCTCGCGTTCCAACGACGGGTATGCAATTTGAAGCGAGCTGCAATTAAGAAATTTTCCTGTTATGGAAGATTGTACTAGCCAGGGGATCGCTGACTGCTTTGGAAAAGTATCAGCAGCTTCTGAATGGTATTTGGCCTCTTTTAACGTCAAGGTTACATTATAGTGAAACCGTGAGAGCTGCGATTCCGAAACCATAAGCAAGAATAAATTTGTGAGCATACCAGGAAGCTGGTATGCCTATAGCGTTTCGCCTAGAGAGTTCTACCACGAACTCCAAATTAGCTTTAAGTAGCTTTGTTTCACAATACAGCACAAGGTACGAGACACGCTCATTTGCCACCAGTTTATAGTCACAATTTTCACTTGCTACACGACGTATATTTTGCATTAACGTTTGGATTAGAACTCATGTCATGACTGTGACAATGTCAGAAAACGGCGCAACGTGGGGGTGCTTTTAATCTAATTAGCTAATGTCTTGGAGAAAGATACAAAAGAATTTTAAAACTAAACGCTGCTTCGAAGGAGAAAATGTTGGGCCAAGTATTTTCCGAAGGTGCGGTGTTACTTGATAAGTTGAGCACATTCTACTGAATAGACCGTTTCTTTCTATTCTGCATGCCGGCTATCTAACAAAATGTGTCCCCTGTTTTTAACAGAGCGCAGTTATCAAAATGTGTTTTAGTGGTAAAACCAAGGTGGTACTTGTAACTATGAGGCGAATGAGGTGAATGAGGTGAATGAGGCGTTGAGCCCAAGTCAATTGAGTGGTCTCAAAATGACGAGGAAGTGATCGCAGAAAACGATCTTGTGGTGAAATATTTTGTAATCAATGTTTTCCACGTAGGCGTACTTCCTTGCTATTCCTGGTGCGTCCGATTTAGTGAAACGTATTCGCGAAATTTTCCTTAAATAGAAACATTTATGGGCATCATCATGAACCAGCACGTGCTCTCTTCGTCCTCCTCGTCACCTTCTGCTTCTAGACCACGTACGCTGATTTGTCCGGCGTAGGACGCAATAACTTTTGATGGGCGAGAGAACGAGTTCAGAGAGAGAGAAAGAAAAATATAGAAATAGAGAAATTATTTGCGAAAAAAATTACACCATCTCCCGCTAAAGGGAACCATGTGTAGATGTGAAGCAGCGGGCGCTAACGCTTACATTGGCGGTGGCGTTGACGCTGGTGCTCATCGCAGCGTTGCGCAGGACAGAAAACTGGGGGAGGCGCAAAGCACGCAGTGATGGAGCGGTGTTTCCTACTGGAACATGCCAATCGCTGCTAATGGGCAATGAGAGACAGAAGACTCCGACTGGACACAGAGACCCGCAGTCCGCTTTTAGTTAACGCGCACGCTGCGAATTTTTATTGTTCAACAACGCACAGGAGAAATCTCCCACCGGCACCACCTTGGAGGTCAAGATCCATTGCCATATATACGGGGTGGCCAGTGAACGGTTGTGCAGCGCGAGCAGTCGGTTTTTTCAACCATTCTGGCGCGCTGTCCATGCAGGTTTCCGTGGACAGGGTGTGCGAACATTCCTGTCCGATGGCCGATTTCCGCGCGGGCACTTCTCAGCGCTGTTAATAGCTGAGGGGGCTGTTCAGCCTTTGGCGAAACCGATGCGAGGCAGTGGCAGGGAATTTCCGCCGGCGTGCTTTGTGGCCAGTGCTGGGGCGAATGAGACGCGAGATCCTCGCGTACCTCTCCGAAGAGCTCTTCTTCCTAGGGGAGCGCGAGTTCTTGCGGCATTGGTCGTGCCCCTTCGTCAATGTCGAACACGAAAGGGTACAACTCATTTTTCGACTGACGTGGTGCTAGACAGCGCCCGTCGAGTCGTTGTGCATACTATTGTACTCTCCCGATCTGCATTTATCACGTGTGTCTGTAATCCATAGTGTTTCATTGCGTCTATGATATCATTTGTCATTGTACCATTGCATCCATTGTATCATTGTATCCCATTGAGTTCTTGTGTATTCCATGCCACATCTTATTCATGTATGTTAGATTAATGATATCTTCACTACAAGATATGATGTGTGCGTAGCATACATAGCTGTCCCGATGTATATATACAACTGATCACCGAGATGTTATTACGTTTTTGTTTTTTGTACATAGTGTAAATAAACTTTTTCTAAACAGAAACTCGCTAGCAGACGCTGCATGCGTCGGCGTCGCGAGGCGAGAGAGGGGGGAGCGTAGAAGAGGAGAGAGAGGCGGGGGGACGCGCATGCGCAGTGGGAGTATGGGCGCCGCCGGCAGGGATGCCTAGAGGAGAGAGAGGGGGGAGAGGAGGTTTTTTATTATTTTTTTTGAAAGGTTTGCGCATGCGCAGTAAGGGGTGGTCACGCCGGCACACCACCACCACCACCACCACCACCGGATTAAGCTTCGCCATAAGATGCTTCACATCTAAAAAAGTCTGTTTCGCGGCAACGGTGAAGCAATGATTGCGATAGCAAAGAAATTGAAATGTCAAACGAAGAACGACAAGCAGCTCGATATTTGTAGTACGCCGCTGCAAATGTATAAACATTTAAGAAGCGAAATTTATTTAATTAAATTTTAGCTTCTTTCAGACTTCGCGAAATTTCCGCCGCTTTTTTCTGGGCTTCTTTTGTGATGTTTATTTGCTTGTAAATCTCAATAGCATCTGGAAACTCTGCTCCCATGACGCAATTAGCGATTAGAGAAAACTGTAACGGGTTAGGGTAGTTTTATGCCCTAGCATGAGCTGCCTTCAGCTGTCTCAGTACAAAGGTCGAAGGGTCTTACTAATGTCGACGGAGCCAAGTTTAAAAGGGCACACCTAGTGTAAGTCAAGCTGGAAAGCCTCCGTGCTCGATCTGGTTATCATGCATTGCTGGACTGCCTACTCAATTAACATAACTTACAACCCACACAATTAAGAGTCTACATTAAAGAAATGATTACTCCATTTCATCTATTAACCAAACGAGTGCAAAATAAAAGAAGTGCCTGGAATGGCACCGCTTAGCACTGTGCTACGAATTCCTTAAAAATACATGGTTGATCCCTCCGTCATAGGAATCGGTAAAACACGAAAGTAAAACATGCCCGTACATAGGTAATTGAATGTTTACGATGTTTACTGTACATTGAAACAGGAAAGTTTGCACAACGTATAACGTAGATGCACCATGTGGGGGAGCGTGGTGGTACATGTCGATCCCGCGACTAACTTCAATGATCAATGATTAAACAAACCATTCTGGTAGCTGTAGGTCTTAACGGCGAGAGCGTAATCAGAGCAAGAGGCGTGAAGCCAGAACAGCGTCCGCTATTGGGGCGCAGAACTTGGGCTAAGGTCGCCATTCCGCGGCATGTTAAAGTGGGATTGAACGTACGCCATGGTCCGACTACAGGGAAACGCTGAGTGCGTCGTGTCGCCCTAGTAGGCCGGCCGCGACTTTTCTCGGGGCGAGCGTGAGCGAGCAACGCCATATTACAGCCACTGAAGGGAGGCACGCATCGCATTATTGGTTTGGATGGACAATTTGAGCGGGGCCGACGCTTCGGCTAAGGTCGCCACTTCGCGTTGCGTTGTAGCTTTGACAAAATTGCACTTCTACTGAAAACACGCCGATTGAGACGGGCGCGTAGCAATTGCTAATCGCGCAAGCCACAGTAATTATGAATTGCTTTACTGCTCCAAGAGGGCGACACCACCCCGCTGACAAGGAGCACTGTGATGAAGGTGGTAGATATAAAATGCGCATTCGTACCACAGTCAAAGTGTGTGGCCGTGGCGCAATGGGTAGCGTGCTCGGCTTCTGTTGTTGCGGACCGAGAGGTCATACGTTCGATGCCTGTTGACGGAACATTTTTTTTTCTTGGACATCTGATCGTGCACATTTTTTCAACGTCATTTCCGTGACGGAAATATGTCACTGAGGTCTTGGTGGGCCGCGGCATCAAAAAAGTCACAGTTTCGCCGCAAGGGCGAAGCAATGAATGCGATAGCAACAAATGGGAATGTGCCACCAAGAACGACTAGCAGCTCGATACTTGCAGCTTCCTGCTGAAGCACAAAGACAGACGCTGGACAAGAACGCGCAGGTATACACAGGACACGCGTGTACTAACAAATATAACGGTTGTTACGTCTTTGTGTTTGAGCAACGCACTGCCAGTGTCGACAATGCAGAACCCGACGCTCTTAGATATTTTTTTCCCCTTAAACTGCGTCGCGTGGAGTGACCCCCCTGCGTGTCCTGCCACGTGGTCGCGTCTGTCCAAAGGGGGTCCCGGTGACTTCTTTTTTTCTTTTCACATCACTAGTGGGTACAGAAAGGGGCACCTCTTTCGCGCGCGTCTCAAGAGCAGTTTTCAAATTGAAAGAAAATGTAGGAGCGTTGCGTGATTGAAAACACGCTCAAGCTCCCCCCGAGATCTGCGTTCCCCCAGCGGTAGATCGTGTCCATAAATAACCTGTCGTTAACGTGCCGGCGCAAGCATGGCGCGGGGTATAGATGTCTAAGGCAGCGCGCTGTGGAGCGACGGGTCGCTGGTTCGAATCCCTAGTCGTGTGCTTCAGTATTGTTTTCTTGTGACTTATTTTCTTCTGTGCCTTTTTTTTATATATATGCATATATATACATATCCGGGAGAATACGGCGACGGGAAAAATCCACCGAGAGTGCCCATATAATTGCTATCGCAATAAAAGTCATGACGACGCTCCTTGATGAACACAGATACAGGCCTCTGTGTCAAACACAAGGAGGTGTTCGCCAGCACTTCCTGTAAATGCTGCTCAGTGATATAACGCGAAGGAGACGCGCTCCACTTGCGGATGTCATCGGCATACATTGTGATGGGAACACCACGTGGCAACTGCTCCTTGATAATAATGATATTAAGATTGGACATTCAAGGTCTAAGCGCAGCACCCAGTGGTACACCCTTCTTTTATAGCATAGTATGCAGTATGGCCCTGTGTGATGCAATTAATGACGTCCTTGCAAATAGCCAGAATTTTATGTGTATATCCCTTCTTCAAGAATGACAGCATCCGGATCTTCAAGTTTTCCACTGTGTGATGCAATGTCGAATAATGCCGATATCAAGATAAAATTGAAGCCTTTGTACGTCCGTGGTTAAGTTTTTTCTTCAATTGAAGAAGGAGAGGTTGCACCTTTAGCTGACAATTTATGCCTAAACTCATTTTACTCCCTGGCGGTGAGCCTTTAGAGATAGTTTCCTTCATGAGCTTTTCGGCGCAACTCAAGCAATCCCAACTGTAAAGGTCTGAAAAAAAGCGTGGCTGGTTTTTTGCATTTGCTATTTCATGACTGGAATGATGACCACGAATACATGGGCCAGAACGTAAGTCATACGAACGAATTCACGCGCCCTTATGAATTTGTTTGTCTGATGCGCCGCTGATATGTTTAAAATTTTGACAGAACGAACATAATTTCTCCATAAGGCCGAGCATAACATCAACGCGGCCTTATGTGCCTTTGAAACCTCCTCCTGTCAACACCATGAGATCATCGCCAAAGCGTACCTCAATTATGCAAACATCAGTGGTGCATCCAAAACTAAATCATAGAATTACTGTAAAAAAAGAAACACTATCATAGAAGCCTGTTGATCGCGCTCGCCTACCTCCTCATAGATTTTGCCATTTTGCTGGGTCTTATCATAAAAGTACACAGAGACCTTCTAAGTATGAAAAAAATGGCCTTTCTGCACAGTTTTACAGTACTCTGAATTAATCGTTCATGTAGAATAATATAGCGATGACAACGACTATAATTGCAGCGATGGCGGCTCGTACGAAGGGCCGCAGACGTGATACACACCGCCTCTTTGCATACATGTACGGCTGCAGCTTATAAATATTAGCTGCTCCCCACATCTACATTTATACCAGGCTACTTTGAGTTCACTTTGAGTTTTATTAGTAATTTGCGTCTGCAAGAGCGAAGTGCGCTTTTGCTTCATTTACGCTGTGGTTCCAGACGCTCATGTGTTTTGAGACAAAGATTATATTGTTGTTATTTGTACTGAACATGTTAAACTTGTTATTTCTACTAGAGATCTTCTACCATGTTCCGTCCGATATACTTCTGCCTTTTTGTGGCACGCTGTTTTTTCTACATATTTTTGCATTACTCGCTCCTGCATAGAACCTCATACAGTAAAAACTCGTTAATTCGAACTCGAAGGGGACTGTAAAATTGTTCGATTTAAGTAGAGTTTGAATTAGCGGCGGGAGGGGGGTGCTAGAATAAGCGGACATCACGCCAAATGTGCACGGGCAGAACCCAAAGAAACCCCCTATGGACTCGTTATCGCGACCTAGGTGATACTACACGTTTGTGGCAGGTCGTTTCGTAAATTAAGTTCATGGAGCTCCAACAGTGCACAGAATTAATTGATCAGTCAGTGATACGCCAGAAACAGGCAGAGACATGCATTCATGTCAGCAGTGAGCCTTAATATTGAAGTATTTTACTCTATTTATGCTCCAAAATGCCTTCATTTACATAGCATAGTTAACGCGATCAAAATTAAAAGTAATCATTAACTTGCATTTGCTTACCCTTCTCCTGTCGCGACTCCATAAGCATTGTTTGCAACTTTCCCAAGAGCTCGTAAGTTGCATCCAATTTGCAGCGTCCGAATTCTCATCTGCGGAGAAATGTTGTTGTTCTGTTGTTTTGCATATGTAGTAAATATGGTTTGGCTTGGTTTTTCAACACATTGTGATCAGTCTGGGCCGACTTCTGCGAGGAGATATGAAAGCCAGGGGGCTCGCTGTTAGAACTAACCATTGTGGACATCGAAGCATTCGAATTATCGGGAGCTTTCCCCCATAGAAATGCACAGGGTTGTACCGGGACCAGGGCGTCTGTTCGAATTAACTGTAAGTTCGAATTCACCGAGTTCGAAATAATGAGCTTTTACTGTATTGACTCTGCCAGTAGAAAATAAGTAAATAATGCGTAATCTAGAGTAATTGGCTCTGAGACCTCCACTGCAGGCTTCTCAGCCTGAGGACTGGGAGCGCATGATAAGTTGCAAGCGTACCGTACTTCATAGATCTACCCTAATTAGGTTTTTTTCGGGTCACAGAGGGCAGGAATTTTTTCAAGCAATGGGTGCCATTTGTAAGCTACATACTTTTAGGAATTTGAAACTTTAAAATATAGTTACACCGCTTTAGCGAAGCAGTCTCCAAACATAACGTTTAATACCAGGCATAGAAAGCATCCTCGTCCTGAGTTTGCGTTGCTTCAGTCCAATTTAAACTGTACGCAGCAAACAATAGCGCGAACGATTAGCTTCGAAGTGCAACTTGTTGTCTGCGGTGCCACAATATGGTTTGCAGCCTGAACCCTTGAGCCACTCGATGACGCCCTCTTTTGATGGAGCCGCATTTGGAACCTTACACGTTCTTCGTGACTCGCAGGTCCGCTTTCAAAACGGTATTTCAGGGCACCACAAGATAACCCTCGCCATAACAACGCCTTGCTCAGCTTTGTCAAGATAAGAACAGCGTTCCCAACTATGCATTTAAGCCTCCCGACTGAAGTTTAACTACGCTCTAAAAGCGGCACTCCGCGAGGCTTTTGTCTTTCAGAAACGGAGCAGCATTCTCACAGTGCAACGATCACCTCTTAGGCGCAGTAAGTGTTCGGCATACGTTACATTCGTACCGCGCCCTTGTTGGGACACTAAGACACGAACTCCGAAGCCGCCCTTTCATTCAGCTATCTTTGCAGTGCCAGATTGAGCAACAAAATGGCGACCCAGTTCGACTGTTGCAGACGATTTCCAAATCGGGCAGATAGAATCGTCTTTACTGCACTATAGCTTCGAACGGTATCATCTCCGGGATGCCTCGCCGCCTGCTCAACGGTGCTCCCGCGTCGTCAGCATGGGTGCTTACAGGACTGGCGGCGCGCGTTGTGATATGGCGTTACGGGTAGAGCACGGACAAAGCGTTATCGCACCCGTTGATCACGAGTTCAACGTGCCGTACTCCGGTATTAAAGCGACGTTCACGTTCCCGGGCAGGGCAGGAGCCACAGGGCGGCGTTGGTGGTGGAGGGGGAAAGAGAACAGAAGATGGCTCCGCCCTCCGTGCGCACGCAACCCTTAGGAGGAACTGGCGTTCCTAGCGTCCGCTATACGCGACGCCAGCGCCCCCCTAGGAAAGCGCTCGCGGCCAGGTCCGCCCGAATAAATCTCGCCGCACGCAAAACGCGGTAGTCCCGGCTATAGGCCTGCGCTACAAGAGCTATGGCTTCGGAGATTGCAACAAAAGCAGCAGAAGGGCTGAAGAGAGTGGTCATCCCTTTCTACGTCGGAGTGTTTAGATGAACGCTGGAGATAGAGGGGAAAGGGAGAGAGAACGTTAGAGTGGAAGGGCGCGCAAGTCTTCCAGAAGAGGTCGTCTAGCAGTGTGTTTACTGCTAGCGCGTGCGTTGGGGTATACAGACTGACGCGCCGTGTACGCCCGCCCCGCGCGGCCCCAATCCGCAGCGCTCACGATCGCGCCCAATCCGGAACTGCAGCCCAGCCCGGAGCCAACCGGGGCCATTTATTACGCGCCCTTTTATGTGGAGGGGGGTAGATGAGTTGGAAGAAAAAGCGCCCGACTCTATGATGGAACGTCTCCAATTAAACCGTTCGAAGGCGGCAGCATTGCCCCCGAGAAGAAAGCATACCAGAGGTGGACGCTAGCGCGCAGAAAAACGTCGATCGTTGGTCGGGTCGGGGATCGCGAAACTGTTTTCAGTGATTTTGGGGCTCGCTCTGTTGTTCTGTCTCCTCTTTGAGTTTTTGCTTCTTTCGTGGCTTCAGCTTCGTTATAGCTCGTCTTAGTAGTTGCTCTGACCTCGGCATTTGCCGGGTGCATGGGATGCACGCACACGAGGCGTCATCCATTCGACGCCATGGATGCGATGTATTCATGTTTGAGACCATAGCGGTTCATGACCTGTAGAGGAGCAGTACTGCCATTGCTGTTGACAAGCTGTACGCGTCAAGGTGCGTCTAGGACAAGAATGCGGCATTAATCCTCACTCTAATTTCGGAGCTCTGGTCACCGTGAGCGCCTCGTAGAGCTTCACTGCGTGGTCCTCACTAAGCCGCAATGTAAATATGGCGACAAGAATTTAGATCGCCATGTTTCATCGAGCAGGCCTGCTGCTTATTTTCACTATCAACTTTCTCGAGTAATTTCTAGGTTCCTACAATCCAAAGACAAATAAAGATTACGCCCTCCTTTGGCCGGGCCTTGAGGCAAACCTTATATTTGCTTTGCCTAAATAAATTAGCAATGTGCATGCTTGGGATAGTTAGTAGCCCATGATGTCTACTTAGCGCGAAAAAACTTCGTAACAAGCGACGAATTTAAACGCTTGTGTCTGTCGTATTCATTTCGTCCCATTTCGTGTTTATTTTCGCGCTCAGAAGAAATTACGAAATAAATTACTTTAAAAAGATTCATGATCGCCTAAGAGCCCCATAGTAGGAGAACAAAGCTATTTGAACGGTCTTGGAGTCTTTACCACGCGCATAATTTACTTAAACCGGCATTTGTACATTTCTCCCCCATTCAAATATGTCACCATGGTCGGGATTCGAGCCCACACGCCAGTGCTTTAGAACGCAATGCCATATACCCAGTCGACTGCGACGGCGAGTGGGCGGTGAGAATCTTTTCTGATAAGGCATCTGTCATAGTTACGCCGTATCCGTCCACTGCTATCTGCTACGAACAATCGAAACTTATGAGTAAATGGGAAAATGACTTTCCCGCTTACGCGGTGGAATGAATAGCACGCCGACCATGTTTTAACTAACTTTCGACTTGGGATAAGTTGCGTAAGCCTTTACCTAACGTCCTCTGGCAGTGCGTGCGTCATGCCTATGACTGCCATCTATCAACTATGCTTAAATTCGTCTGGTTTCTCTAACTGCAAGCACTGTGCACAGTAGTATCAAGTAAGGCATTCGCGGAAATTGAGGTTTTTGAAGTAAGAAAAAAGGCAAACATTGAGTTACATGCTTCTTTGAAAATGTGACTACTTAAACTGAAAACAATAAAGCACGCAGTACACAATGCCACGAAATGATGCAAGTTCTACATATGATATTGTCACGTGGTCGCGACGGTGGAGGATACGGCTGTCGGACGGCCGAGATCAAACTCTTTAGTGGGTGCACATGCGCCTAGGAAGTGAAAATCAAATGAAACTGTGGCGCAGCCTACGCCGAGTGGTATCGAGAGAACTTGTAGGTGATACCTGATCACATCAAAGTATGAAAATAAGGCCGCTTGGCAATATATGTAATACGAGTGCAATTTTCCGCGCGTTCTGAGGTACTTCCGATGTATGTGCTCTGTGAATATTTGCGTTTGTCTTCACATATATGTAAAACATGGGGCTTCAGAATACGAAATTTTATTGCGTTTCTTTTATTCGCATGGTATGTAATTTTTTAACAGCATGCACTTATTGGTGTGTGGCTATGTGCTCTTTCGCGTTGTTTTTCTTGAGACGTATGGCGAGCTCCGCATACATTCATGCTTACTGAGTGCATTCAATATTTTCTCGCACACTTCGCTATTTCATTTTTGTTATCCATGCAACAAAGTGTGCAATAGATGGTGCCATTTAGTGAGTTTAATTCTTTGTCAGCAATATCAATGAAAAAAAAAAGCACCCAGTGATGTTCGGATAAACTTGCATGTAAGGCTATGTAGACACAGTGAAGGATTGCCTTTCACACTGGCAGAAAAGCACACGTCTCAGTCAGTGTTCTCAACGTAGAGATGTCGTATCCGGTTGTTGCATCGGTTTATTTGCTCCAAGTAATCATTTCAGCTACTTAAAAATAAGGCTCGAGTTGCAAGCATGTCTTCTGACTGCCATTGAACTCTAGAAAAGTTATGTGTGAGTGAGTCCTCAGTCCAGATGTGACGGTACAGGTTCACTTATGCGCACCAGTGCTATTTTTCCAGCACCCTGCGGTACCTAGCAGCTCAGAGTGCTTATTGTTGAACGATGCTCTGTTGAGCTAACACTAAAAACAACAACAAAAAAAACTGAACCACTCAAATCATTTGGCCAGTTGTATTCTGTTCATTGTTCAATGCGTTTTGTGTTTGAACATATGCCAGCTGAATAGGTCGAAAACCACTCTGTATGACAGTATTTTTTAAATATTGGCCGAATGCAAGCAGGCACCACCACAAATTCATCTGTGCTCAATTACCTGCATTCAAACGCGGTTGAAGCGGATCTTATTTCTCCATCGCCTCTTCCTTAAGCGAACGCAATGGCCTAGCGTCATAAAGTAAGAAGTTAACGCCAACAGTCGAATATAACAGTGCGCTGCTTGTGCAAAAAATTCAGATCTTGCATCGATGCTAGAAAAAAAAAGACGAGATACAAAGGAGAAACACACATGACAGAGGGACGCTAGGAAGTTTTGTTCATTTTCATTCTGTACGCAGGAGCCACGTTTGTTTCATTGCATAATCATGAGGGGTTTGTCCTTTATTGATGCGCATGCAACTGAGACAGCATCTTGCATCGGTCTTTGCGAAATAATAATTCGTTCGGCCTGCAGTTGTAGACAAATATATTTAAGACGGCCAAGCCTTTTGTATTTCTTCAGAAGGGTCCTTCCGCTCAAGTCATGAACCAACCGCCTAATGGAGACAGGTGAGACTTCGGCCTTACGCGAATGGTCGTGCAAGTGTGATCTCCATGAGTTATTCCCAGCTTGGTCAATAAACTGACTTTTTTATGACGTTATTCCCATGTAGCATCATGCCCAATTTACATTTACATGTCTACATTTACATTTACAGGTCTATTACATGTAAATATTGACATTTACCTGTCGAATTTTGCGATCAAGTGGCTTCAAAAATTTACAAATATTGAACAAACGCGATTACGACAGCTCTGCCAGAACTAAAACAACGAAAGTAATTGCAAAATATTTTGCCTTTGCCGATGGCATGGAACAGTTAAAGCAGTTAAAATATGTATTGTAGTTAGATGTTTACCACCCTCTGATTGTCGTCATGC
>JALIZH010019906.1:0-36100 GCA_030522465.1 Rhipicephalus appendiculatus
TTTATTATGAAACGAAGTGCGTGGTAAGCGTACTCAATAGTCGTATACAACTTTGGAAGTCCGTGCCTTTTCCTCCTCAAAGGCGTATGCATACAAGCTTGCACCAATGGGCTCGCACTCCAGACTGACGTCATGGGCCGGGCGACCGGTGACCCCGCCTTCGGAGAACATTGCCGAGCGCACGAACGGGACTATTTCCTTAGTCGCGGAGGCGATCGACTGCCGCGCTTCGGTTATCGGGGGCGAGGCCTCTCGGGACTTGTGAAGTTGTATTGAGCTATAAGTGTGTCCCTTAAGAGAGCTTTACATAAAGAAAGACTGCCACCTTTGTTTTACTCTTTCATGAAATGCTCTCAATCAAAGGTAATAAAAGGCGCCGTTCTCCACGCTCCCACCTGCCTATCTCTGATGCGAATAATGAGTAATAATAAAGTTGGCTTTATTTTTCCCATACAAAAAAAGGAAAGTGACCACAGATTAAAAGCTACAAAACGGTAACTTCAGTGCGCCTGAGGCCCAACAGAATATATTCATTGCTCTGAACAGTATATATGCGCGCATACCAGTTCATCATTATCGAAAATATGCTTCGCAATCAACTATTTAGAACAGATACGATCCGATGCGCGGTTGCGCAGTCTTTCCTTTCTGTCACACGCTCAGCGCAAAGGCGTACTGTGTTTTTTTTTCTGTTTTTTTTTTAGGTTGCTGGCAGTATCTCCATCAAACGTATATTTCGTAAACCTGTGCAAGTTTGTAACCTAATGAAGTTATTTCCCTCGTGAAAAAAAAATATTCCTTCCGTATAATAATGAAAAAATGAAATCCATCTAATAAGGAAAAAAAATATTACTTCCGCTTCCGCGTTTCGAAACGTTCAGCGTTACAAGAAGGCTTCTCTCGAAATACGCCTACAAGACGTCGTTTCAGCGCGGACGCATTTTTGATGTTGAGCGCTACCTTGCGTACTCCTGATGGCCAAACACACGAAAAGCGGAAAATAATTTATTACGGCATCCTGCAAGCAAGCAGAGTGATGAGGTTTGTTGCACGAAAAATAATTTTAAAAAACTTCAAGCGTTGGAGCACGCACCTGTTTTATTCAGGAGATTTATACGCTCGCAGAAGTTGCCAATCAACGCTGAATTAAAAACAATGTTATCTGTCCAATAATAAGCTGCCTATATTATGACAGCTTTTGTGATAAAAACACGATCCACATTCCGCGGCTGTCAGGGTGAACAAGGTCTTCAATATGGATACATTTTCCGACGTATACTGAATAGATACTTATACAAATAACCTGGAGTTCTAAAATAAAATCTTTTAATTGCGCAAGCAAGTAAAATTTTTCACTTCCCGGCTATAAGCAAGAAAGTGCAATGTCTTGCGGCCAAGTGATGTGAAATGCTGTCAGCCAACAATAATGCTTGAAGTATAATTAGCGAAGGTTACACACAGTTCGAGCTTACAATGATGCCGAGCATACCTATTAGCGAAAGCAAGCCGCCATTGCTAGAGAACAATTTTCAATGAAAAAAATCACGCCATATCCACAAAGTGAATGATGATGAGTGGGCGAAGTTCGATCGTTTTCATCCATGGCAGAAAGATAATGTGTGGTCTGGAACGCACTTATACTTCATGGTCATCAGCGTCATCGTTATCACGTGTAGTGGGTACAATCCACTATACTGGAACGCGCTTATACTTCATCGTTATCACGTGTAGTGGGTACATTCCACTATACTGCGTCATCGTCATCTTTATCACGTGGAGTGGGTACATTCCACTATACGTGGCTATCTACCTACCTACTACAACAACTACTACAAAGGAGGGACAGACCCACACCCTTCGGAGCTTCGCCCCTAAAATCTTGTAATTTCGGCCACTGGATTGCCACCTTTACGAAAAACTCTGTTGTGTTAGAGGTTTCTTTTCTTATTTGGCAATTGATATCAAGGTGTAAACTTCACAACACGAAACGGATTAGAGTCCGGAACTCCGAGCTAAATATTTCCTCCTAACGGGCGGTTTCCTCCAAGAGACGAGACTCAAAGCAGCGGTATAATAACGAGCCCATGGCAGAAGTGTTCACTCTTTACGTGTGGCAAAGCACAGAGAGGCAAATGAAAGCCACGTGGATATGGAACTTCCCACGATAAAGCAAGAAAAATGACGCACCCTTCTTCTATGTGTTGACAGGAGCCGCGCATCCATCTTGGCTAGCAAGCGCCTTTCGGGGCAGTTGGTGGTGACGCGAAGGCCACTCCGCAATCCTGACGCCCTTCCTGTCTCTTTGTTCTTTCCTTTGCTTTGTCCTTCTTCATCCCTTACAGCCCCGCTGAGGTCGGCACTATTTGTGCCCACCGTGGGAGGAAAAAGGTGGCGATACTGGGGCCACATTGATTTATCCCTTCCCCGAACCCTCCCAGTCCATCATTGTTGTATATATTTATTTAGGGTTCACTTTGTCCTCGCGCGCTCTGTCTTGCATGCACGTAACGTTTCCAGCGCGTCGCAGCTTGCAGCCGCGACATTACCACCGCCTGACAACAGACGCTCTTACGCGCGAGTAAAGTTGCACAATTGGCCTGTCGCCCGATGATGACAATCAACTTATACGATATGCGAGTACAAACAGTGCATTAACCCGGCGTCCCGGAATCAGTGCGTGCGTGTGGTGGAATTACTAGCTTTTATACTTTCGGCTGTAGGCATCGCAGTGTGAAGTCGCCGATAGCGGCCATATTGAATGCGTTTGCGCACGACTCTCGTTCGCTGTTAGCAATGCGAGGTCTCCTACAAGGTTTCCCTCGCTTCGGTTCAAAAGAGTATTGCATACTTTTAGCCAACGCATACGAAACGTTGTTTGTGCCGGCGATTTGCTGACCTATGCGTTTCCTTTTATCCTCGCTTTAAAGAACGGCTATTTGTGACGAAGCCCTTTGAAAGCTGGAACCTTATTCCATCGGTTGAATATGCGTGCATTACGTTTGTAGGTCCGACAGGATAAATTAAACGTGAGCCCCGCTGCTTCGAAAAATGGCAAACAAATGGTGCCTCAAAAGGCTCTGCTTGTTGGAAGAACGGGGTGAATGTATACACCCACGCGCAGCAGAACGCCGTCCAAGCAATCTGTGTGACCAGGCTTTCCCAATGCAGCTTGGGCTCATACGGTGAACTCGTGAGTGCAAGATTTCGCAGGCATTATTAGGATCACTGGTTGTTTCTGGGCAACCACTCTGGAAAACATACAACTCATATCCTCTAATAATGGACCTTCAGTTAACAAATAACACTACTTCTTTCCTCAATCAACAGCAAATGATTCGGACGCATAAGAAAAGAAATATAGTAAATGTTGTGACAAGCGCTTACCTCAAAGTTAGTAAGTACCACTACTTTATTTTTTTTTTCTAGGAGTGGTAGTCTTAAGCATTCCTGTCACTTCGACCAAGCAGGAGCTTGGTTACGTCCAGTTCTACCTTGCGGACATCGCCCAACTGTGGTATAACAACCACGAGAAGGACATTCCCACCTGGTCCGTCTTTAAGACTTCCATTACGGACGTCTTCGGTGGGCCATCAGCTCGCAAGCTTCGCGCAGAGCAGCGCTTCCGTCAACGGGCGCAGCAACCCGGCGAGAACTTCACGGGCTACATTGAAGATGTGCTCAACCTCTGCAACCACGTCAACGATGCCATGACCGAAGAGGACAAAATCAAGCACATCCTTAAGGGCATCGAGGACGATGCTTTTCAGATGTTGCTCGCAAGAAACCCCACCACAGTCGCTGCACTGGCGTCATTGTGTCAGAGCTTTGACGAGTTGCGTAGGCAGCGCTCGATCGCACGCCAAGCCCTCATGCCGACCGACTCACTATCGAGCTTGCACGTTACTGCTCGCCCTGCCGACCAACAACCACTGATATTCACCATCAAGGAATTCATCCGTGAAGAGGTAGCACGTCAGCTTTCGCTACTACCTCTCACGAACGAGCCGGCGCAGGCTTTGGCCCCCTGACCTTCGGCACGTCATTCGGACCCAAATTGCTGAGGCCCTACCATCTATGCCTCAACAGCCACCCGTCACGGCGCCGCTCACTTATGCTGCTATCGCTGCTCGGCCCCCCTCAGCAGCCTACGCCGTATGCCCGACATGCGATACCGACCCCTCCGTCGCCGCCGACCGTGAATTCTGCGCCGCTTCACTACGCCGGGCCTTCGCCTCCGTATTTCCGCCGCCAAGACGCCTGGAGAACACCAGACAACCGGCCCATCTGCTTCGCCTGTGGTGTCGCTGGCCACGTTGCTCGCCACTGCCGCCGCCGACAACCTTCTTTCTTCGACACCACGGTGACGCCTAATCCCTCGTCGTCGGGCACACCACCCAGGTACGCCGCTGATACCCGACCATTGTACCCCAATCACCGTTCACAGTCTCCTCGACGACGCTCTCCGTCACCTATGCGTCGCCGCTCCGCTACAGAGGAGAAAAACTGATTGCTGCAGTTCCGGAGGCAAGAGCTGCAGGCAAGTCGAACTGTCCAAGGCCTCCATGTACTTTGCCGCAAAATGTTATAGATGTCGATGTCGAAGGAACCGCCGCCGAAGCGCTCATTCACACAGGGGCCGCCGTTTCCGTCATCTCTGAGATATTTTGCCGCAAGATCAAGAAACTGACGACGTCGCTATCGGGACTAATGCTCCGTACTGCCAGTTCACAGTGCATTGCGCCGTCAGCTGTGTGTACTGCGCGAGTCACCATTATTATTATTATTATTATTATTTGATTTGCATACACAGATACACAAAGACACAGAGGAAAGAGGGAGAGAGCAAGCTGGCAACTGCCACCTGGAGGGGCACAACGCCTGCTACAAAATGCACGTTACATCACAGAGTTTTTCGTGCTACCATCCTGCTCCCACGACATTATTCTCGGGTGGGACTTCCTCTCGAATCATAGCGCCATCATCGACTGTGCCCGTGCAGAAGTAGCTCTGACGCCGCTGCAGACCTCTCTTTCGACGGACCGTCCTCACAAACTTGTCGTCACTGAGGACACAGATATCCCCCCCGAAAACGTGGGCCCTTGTAGCCCTGACATGTACGACCGCACCGGACGGAACAGCACTCTTTGCCCCGTCGGAAGTACTTCTCCATCGTCGCGGCTTACGACTGCCCTTTGCCGTGCTGTCGATTACTTCTGGCGCTACGATAATGCTCGTTGCCAACACGTTGTCGTCCGCTGTTACCTCGCTTCGTGGCGAATCTTTGGGGCACGTAAAAGACGTCGAACTCTAGCGTTCCCTGGACCTTTCAGAGGACCAACCCTACCTGCAACTGAACGCCATGACGTCACCTGTTACCATCTCTTCAGCCCCAGACAATTTCCGCCCATGTATTGCCGACGATCTACCGCCATCGCATCGTAGCGAACTTCTCGCTCTTCTGCAAGACTTTCGCTCATCCTTTGATTGCACCCAGCCGACCTTGGGCCGCACGACGAGCGTCACACACCACATTGACACCGGTTCACATGCTCCGTTACGCCAACGACCCTATCGAGTTTCCGCGACGGAACGGCAAATTATCAACGAACAAGTCGACGACATGCTAAAGCGCGCAGTGGGGCTCTTCGATTTTCCACTTCTGGCTACCCGCGGGCTGCCAGAGCCAGCCAGAGCGCGCTCGATTTTCTCGGGCTGCTCCGTCCCCCCCGCGGCGCACTTCCGGTTGGTGTTCGTTTTTCTCGGGTTGGACGGTTCTGGCGACCCGCGGGGAGCCCGAGGGTCGCCAGAACCGTCCAGGACAATTGAGTCGTGGAAGCTCTCTGGAAGGTTTTGGGGTGGTTTTGGGCTAGCAGACGCCGAAAAGCGACGATACGCGCTTGCCGCCATCTTTGTGAGGACTCGACGGATTGCAATGTGGGCAATGTGGGCGCTTGGGGACTGCGCCTTCGCTTGTCATTACGCGTGGAGTTATCTTCTAAAGCGTGTTGCGCCGTGCGATATGGGGCGATTACGAGTGGCGGCGAACATTTGAAGCTACTGTTTATCGCTTCTGTTACGTTTCCCGTGAAGCTTCCTTCCGTGAACAACGCGGCGAACTGTTGCCTGCTAACCGCGTCGTGCTCATGTCTCAAAAGTTATGTACACGTTCGTACGCACGCATGGAGACAACTTTCGAGTTTATCTTGTTCGTAGTAGTATTCGTTTGTGTTGCCGTGCCTGCTTTCTGTGCACTTAGCGAAGACGATTGTGGTCGAAGTAGCATTTCGCTCCGTCGTATGTTTGCGTGAGTGAACCTCTTCAGAACTTAACTATTCGGTGTTCGATGGTGATAGAATGCCCTGATTGAATAACAGAGATCGCGACAGTTGTTTTTGTGTGATGCTCGTTGGTCGCGAACGGCGTGCGAGCTTACTTCTATCTACGGGCCAGTGTATGTGGTATGTTACGCTACGACGCGTCGACGTGAAAAAAATTCGGCAGATCCCACGTACCTTGGGAATCGATGTTGTGCGAAGCATATATGCGGAGGGAAGGTAACTGTGTTGTAATTTTTTTATTGAGCGAAACGTTACGAAATGACGCTAAAGGTATGTACAAAGGTTGCACGCACAGACATATGTTCAACAGTAGCATATGTTTTGTATAACCAGTTGTTTACCGTTGCGTAACGATGCTAGCAGCAACATGGGCATTAGCAACACCAGAAGCGGTAAGCTGATATGAAGCGCTTGTGCTCGCGAGGATGGTAGCCCTGGACACGGTTCTCACCTAATAGCTCAAATGAAAGCTGAGCTACATGAGGTTTTGGAAGTGCCACTCAGGACTGGAAAAGAGGCCCAGGCAACATCTGCCAGAACGAGTCGAAAACGCGTCATGCAGAAGTTTATTTTAGATATGACGTGCACTCGTGGTACCGATACCACCGCATTTCTGAAGTTAAGAAAAAACGCAAGTTGGTCAACGCGTGTGTGCGAATAGCACACACGTGTGCAGTGACTGTTGTACTAAGCAGACGTGAGCTTGTTAAGCCGTTAGCGGCGCGGCAGCTCACCTTGCATCGTTCTCGAGGCGCCGTGCGCCAGCTGGCTGTTGTGTTCGCGGACGGGGCGAGTTTCGCGTGATTTTGCGAGCGTACGAGGTCGTACCGCAAATGCGTTTGCTCGAGGATATTATTTCAGCACTTCGGCAAACCTAGCCACATATTTCCAAGCGGGCAATGCAGGAAAAATCAACGCACAAGCGGCGCAATGTTTCGTTTGCTGCCACGCACATGGTAGCGTTTGTTTACGTTTACGCTGGCTGTCCCAACGTTCGATTTTGCAATCTTCGGGCAGCTTCGGGTTGTCTCAGGTTCCCCACACACGTGACCACGACGCTGTTTCCTGTCCCGACCGGAACTAGCTCGCTGACCCTCTGGCTAGCTCTGGCTGCCAGATAGCTGCCAGAGGTCTGAAAATCGAAGATCCCCAGTGATTCAACCTTCCCAGAGCCCGTGGTCCTCTCCTGTCGTACTTGTGCGCAAGAAGGATGGATCAATACGGTTCTGTGTCGACTATCGCCGCCTCAATAAGATTACCCGAAAGGATGTGTATCCGTTGCCGCGTATCGATGATGCTCTCGATTGCTTACAAGGGGCAGAATATTTCTCGTCTTTCGATTTACGCTCAGGGTATTGGCAAGTACCGATGGCTGACACCGATCGTGCGAAGACTGCTTTCGTCACTCCTGATGGTCTCTATGAATTTAACGTCATACCGTTCGGATTGTGCAACGACCCAGCTACTTTCGAACGGATGATGGACAACATCATTCGCGGAGACAAGTGGAACACCTGCCTTTGCTACCTTGACGACATCGTAGTCTTTTCTAGGGATTTTCCTACTCACCTTGTTCGCCTTCGTGAGATTTTGACGTGCCTCACCGCAGCTGGTCTTCAACTTAACATCAAAAAGTGTCATTTTGCGGCGCGCCAGTTGACGATACTGGGGCACGTCGTCTGCAAGGAAGGTGTTCTGCCGGACCCAGCGAAACTCCGAGCCGTTGCCGAGTGTCCCAAGCCCACTTGCATGAAGACGCTTCGAAGTTTCATTGGGCTGTGTTCATATTTCCGCCGATTTGTGCGTGACTTTGCGTCCATCATCGCCCCTCTTACCAATCTTCTGACAGCCTCAAGCGGCCTATCTGCTTGGTCACAAGAGTGCGACACGTCTTTCGACACGCTACGACGCATACTGACATCGCCTCCAATACTTCTCCACTTTGACCCTGATGCGCCAACCGAAATCCATACTGACGCCAGCGGCGTCGGCCTTGGTGCAGTGTTGGCTAAAAAAAAACCAGGATACGAAGAATACGTCGTGGCTTACGCGAGTCGAACTCTCAAGAAAGCTGAGTGCAATTATTCGGTCAGTGAGAAGGAATGCCTTGCCATAATTTGGGCTTTGTCTAAGTTTCGTCCTTACATTTATGGCCGCCCTTTCGACGTCGTCACGGACCATCATGCTCTGTTGGCTCTCGTCGCTGAAAGATCCGTCGGGACGCCTCAGTCGTTGGGCACTTCGACTGCAAGAGTACGACATTCGTGTTGTGTACCGATCAGGCCGGAAGCACTCTGATGCTGACGCGCTCTCCCGCTCACCGCTAGCGTCCGACACGGCTTCTTCGTCCGCTTCCGGGCCGCCAATCGACGTCACAGACATGTCGTCGGAGCAACGAAAGGATGCGTGGGTTTGTCGCATACTCGACTTTCTGGCTGATCCCTCAACTCAATCCGCTTCAAGAACCCTGCGTCGCCAAGCGCCGCATTTCGCTATACGAGATGGTCTCCTGTATCGGCGGAATTACGCGCCTGATGGCCGGAGGTGGCTGCTTGTCATACCTCGCCACATGCGCACGGAAATGTGCGCTGCCTTCCACACCGACCCGCAAAACGCTCAAGCCGGCGTTCTTAAGACCTACAAGCGCCTGGGTCAGCGATACTATTGGCGCAGCATGTATGCATTGGTGTGCAAGTATATCCGCTCTTGTACTGCCTGTCAGCGACGAAAGGCTCCACCTCAACGACCAGCCGGTACACTTCAGCCTCTCCCGTGCCCGGCGCGTCCATTTGACCGCATTGGGATTGATTTATACGGCCCGCTTCCATCGACCACGTCCGGGAACAGATGGATTATCGTCGGCGTAGACCACCTCACGCGTTATGCTGAAACTGCAGCTTTGCCCACAGCAACGGCCAGAGAAGTTGCATTTTTCATCTTACGGAACTTCGTCCTGCGCCACGGCGCTCCCCGCGAACTTTTGAGCGACAGGGGGCGTGTTTTCCTGTCCGAAGCTATTGAAGCCTTGCTCGCTCAATGCAACATTGTTCACCGCTTGACGACCGCATATCACCCGCAAACCAATGGCCTAACCGAAAGATTTAATCGCACTCTCGGGGATATGCTGACGATGTACACGGTATCAGACCAGACCAACTGGGACACCGCGCTTCCTTTCGTGACATATGCGTACAACACTGCCACGCAAGCGACCACAGGATTCTCACCATTCTTTCTTTTATACGGACGTGAGCCATCATGCATGCTCGACACTATGCTTCCTTACACACCTGACGCATCTGAGTACAGTCCAATTTCCGACGTGGCCAGGTACGCCGAAGATTGTCAACAGTTGGCCCGTTCATTTACGACGGAAAACCAAGAACGCCAGAAGCTTAGGCGCGACGACGATCGACCTCTTGCTTCTTTCACGACGGGTACCCTCGTTTGGCTTTGGGTCCCGCCGAACACTCCTGGACTATCCTCCAAGTTACTGGCCCGATATCACGGCCCCTACCGCACTCTTACTCGGACTTCTCCCGTAAATTACGAGATAGAGCCCTTGACATCATCTGACGACCTGCGCCGTCGCGGCCGCGAAATCGTACACGTGTCCCGTATAAAGCCATATTTTGACCCCGCTATATTGGCAACGCCTTAAGTCGCCAGGATGGCTATGCCATTCGCCGGGGGCAAATGTAGTGAAGAGAGGACGACGACGACACACGAGCAAGCAAGCCAGCCTCAGCGTCAAGAGCAGCAGGGGACACGAGCTCGCGCTTGCCCGGATTCAGGCTGCTGGACGCCCGCTCTTCGACGCTCTACTCGTGACGCCTCACGACCTTCGCTGAAGTCTACACGTCAATAAACCACGTCACATTTGCAATGCATACCGTTTTTCCGAAACTCTTCGCGGGGAGCCAAAAAGAAAGAGCTATATTTATTTCAGAACACAGGAGAAATAAGATCATTGAAATATTTTATTAAGAACAATATCGGACCATATGAGAGTAGAGTGCAGATTTTTGTATGTCGGAGAAGTGGAATGGTAGCATAACCGGAACTACCGGAGAAGGTCAGCAACAAGTTGAACTTTAGCGCCATCTCTCAAGCGGTTTGTGAAAATACACCCCGCCTCGATGCGACGGTCCTGGACAAAGCGGAGTCCGAAGTAATCTTGACCGTGGCGAAACTTCCCCTGAGGCCCCGTGCCTCCAGAAAAAAGGAGCGCAGAACGTCGAAATTGGGGAAAAAAAAGTATGTCTCAGGTGATTAATTTAGGAGATTGAGAGGCAGTGCTACACGCTTCATAATGAAACCCAGACCTTAGCGAATGAGTGCTTTGAATACTACGGCACAACCAAACCAAAGTGAACCGAAACTAAACAGGTCGAAACACCATATAAAAACCAAGAAACGCAGGAGAATCTGAGCTGTTCTTTAGCGAAAGATTACTGGGCACACCTTTTATTAACACCCGAGTGTTAGTATGAGTAATATACAGAGACACATTTAACAGTAACGTAAGTAACCGTAACATGCACAGAGCACGCCCACACACGCATACAAACGCACATATAAACACAAACAAACACGTATGTATTTGCTTTATATAAGGCAATTCGAGTTTTCTTCCATAAAGGATAATATACGCTCAACCGCAGAAGGAAATGAAACATTATTGATGGACCTTTTTTACAAGGGAAGTGGTGTTACGATAAATTAAATCATTCTATGGGCTCTTCTGCAAAGATTGCTGTTGCTTGTGCTGATTCGAGTCGTGTTTCCGAACTAATGACAAAGTAGGACACCGTGAAATATTCTCATAGGAAAAATATGCAGCCGTCAACGTTGCACAAAAACATGGCTGGGCACGTACGACAGATACTTGAGCGGAATAAAATATGGTTGTATTCGAGAAAATTATGAAAGTCCGGCCATTTTCAAGAAATTGAGATTCTTGAATGCGACAATGTCGTATAAATTGTATTGGCAAACCTAAAAGCCACAACATGCATTTCTTCATAACTGCTAGTTTTTTTTATGCATGGTAACGTTCGCTAATTGAACTAGTACTGCCTGTGTTTCGTGGGCCATCTATTATGCCATATCACGAACAATTTAGTTCAAACAACGATGTTCTAACGCTGTAGCGTTAGAGAGCTCGTTTCGCAGAAATTCCGGCGTGAGCGTCGTTAGTTGTGAGCGAAAAATTATCATCTTGTCCGTGACCGAAAAATCAAGAGAGATGCATACAAAATAAATAATAAGAATTTTTGGGCAATAGTGAGGAATGAACCCACGCCGTATACGTGGCAAGCAGGTCTTCTACCACAGAGCCATGATATCTATTGAAACTGCTTTAAAAAAAAACAATATATGAATGTCATGTAGTGAAAGTAGTCTCCTTAACGCATCATGTATTGCGTGGCTGAAACGTAGAATCGTGCTAGGCGTTGATTCCATCGCGAGCGCTGGCGGACCACCAGTAGATGAAGAAGAAGCGCCAGCAAGCACGAGAGGAAAGACGGGGTAGCTGGACTAGTAGCAGGGTCTTAATGGCCTCAGTCAGTATTAATAAAAGCCTTTCTTAATCACCTTGACGGCATCGAGTTCTTCTACGGCTGCTCCACGCCATATCCCACACATTTTGGTGCCGAAACCCGTGATAGACCAACCGACGGCTACGAGTTGCCCGGATGAAATGGACAAGCTCAAGGCGAAGCGGACTTCACGATGATCCCTGAGCAGCCGGATCATCAATGAGGCAAGTGCCCTACTTCGCAATGACTCCGCGACGCATGAGCAGCTCGATTCCATCTACGAGAGGCTAAAAACGAACAACGACGGGTTGAACAAGATCAACTGCGAATAAGAGAGTGTCATCACGGACGAGGACTTCCAATCTGAGTACGACACAGTTTTAGAGTATGAGGACAACGCGACGAGAATCCTTGCCGAGCTCCTAAGCAGGCGGAACCGCATTTCAAGCTCACAAGCAGATGGGGGGATCGCGATCGGCCAGCCATGCGATCGCTACACCATCAGTGAGGAAGGGAGCCAAGCTACCGAAACTCACGGTCGCACCCTTTTCTGGGGATGTGTGCAAATGGATGGAGTTCTGGGAGCAATTTGTCCAGATTGTCCACAACAATGCCATTCTGACTACGACGGAGAAGTTCCAATATTTGCGTCAGTTTCTGAAAGGAGACGCTGCTTCAGTGGTGGCTGGTCTTCCAACGGCGGAAGCGTGTTATAAGGATGCTGTAGACATGCTACAGAAGCGCTTCGGGGACAAGACTCACCAAGAGCAGGAATACTTCGCAAGATTGCGTCAGCTGACTCCTGTTCGAGCATCTGGTGACACAAGAGCCCTCCAAAAACTGTACGACCACGTGCTCGTGAACGCCCGACGGCTAGAGTCACTGGGTGTGCAGCGGTCATCATTTTCATCGATGCTCTGCGACATCGTACTGAGGCCATTACCCGGAGACGTCGTAGTTCTGTACCACCGTATATGTGCCGCACAAGTTGAGAGTAACCAAGCTGCTGTCTCTCCAGGCCTAGACGGTCTGTTGAAACTCCTTTCGGTCGAAGTGGAGAGCCTGGAGAAGAGCGACTAAAAGGATAGCAGCAGACGAGACAGCGGCGGTCAGCATGCATCGAACCAACGAGCCCGAAGTCGCAATTGGGACCAGCCTACCTCATCTGTTCTCCCGATGAACTCCATAAGGAATATTCAATGTAACAGAGAGATTTGTGTGTTCTGAACATCAAGACAGCACTCCACAGAAGCGTGTCCTACCGACATGTCCCTGACGCAAAAGAAGCAAGTGCTTTCTAGTGATAAAAGGTGCTTCCGATGTACCACGAAAGGCCACAGGGCACGCGACTGCAAACGAAGGATCTCCTGCTTGAGATGCAAACGTCGCCATGCCTCAAGTATGTGTTATCTGCAGAAGATTACGAAGAACTCGCACCAATGCATCATAAAAGACCATGCGAGCGAGCCAAGTGAATACGTAACTAAAAAGAAAAGTGTAAGAAAGTCGCAACCAAGTAAGTCACCAGCAGCTGCTGGTCGAGAAGATACTAGCTCTCCCGGCTGTTCCATACCGAGTGGGACCCGTGAAGGTTATGATGCGAGCGCGCTTATCCAGACACCACCCATCCCCTCGGAAAAGAGGGCCCACACAGAGACAGCATTCTACGCTAACCGCAAGCGGCTCATCCACCAGAAGGACGCTGCACCACGTCAAGTTGAAGTTGAGAGGAGCATGGACCGGTCAGCATCACTAGAAGCCAAAATAGCAGAGTTGAGATCAGAGTTGCTTGAGGAGAAAATGGAGCGTGAACGGGAACAGAGTGAAAATGCGACCAAGCTGAGTGAACTTCAATGCCTGCTTTCCGAGGAGCGACGACTTCATGAGAAATTGGAAGCTAAACTTGAATAAGTCATGCGGAAAGCTGCTTAGGCAGACGTCATGAAGGAGTACGAGTCAAAAACACAGGAGCTGACTCAGGAGTTGAACGAGGCACGGTAGCGGCTGCTTGCACCAGAAGGGAAGGTGCGACCAACGTCACCCCTGATACGCAATATACAAGAGAAGTTGAAGAGCCACACCAGGCTGAATCGGTGGAAGGGAAGAAGCAGCCGGGTCATATGGAGACAGGTCTGAATCAACAAACGATCCGATGTGATACTCGATTGGCTAGCCTGGAGAGCCATTTACAGGAGCCGGCGCAGACAGTGAGAACCGGCGAGAGATTGCGCATGCAAGACCACGCTGCCATTAAGAAGCTGCGACGGCGTCTCTTACAGCTCGCCAAAGAAGACGCATCTTTTGATAATACTTGGGAATTGAGCAAAGTCCTAGTCAAAACTTGGGAATTGAGCAACGAGTGGGTGTTTTAAAGGCCTACCCATTAAAAAGCACTCAGACATGTTTAATCATCAGCAGCAGCAGAACCATCAACAAAGTGAACAGCTGCGTAGCTTCGCATGTCGCCCTACGCACACGTAGTGGGCCCTTCGCTGATTCGCAAAAGGAATAATGGCGTAGTGAGCACTTAACAACTACGCTTGCAGTAGGCATTCAATGATACTTTGAGAAGGCCAATGTTGCGAGCACAGGCGTTCATTTCCTTACGGCCCGGTTGAGGTTTGCCCCGAGAAGCGAAGCAGGTTGACTGTTTAAAAGGCGATGCGCACGAGGCTCGATTGCGCTATCGCGAACTCCTCTTGAAGGCGAAGCTCAAGCGTCCTCTGTTTCAATTTTTAAATTTTTTTTGTGTGATAACTACAACACTAGTGTTGTTGCGTAGGCGACGCCAGTAGTGTTGTAATGAAAGGGCTCTTAAACAACCTCTAAGAACATAAAGAACGAGCGCGTTAGTCTCTCCCGGCGTTTAGTGGCTTTTCGGCTTAATTCGTGACGCCAGCTCTCTGTTCACGGGATGTCATCAGTAGATAAGCCCACTATTGGTCCCTATACGACGGATATCAGTTGTGAATTCTCTCCTATCATGCTTTTCCATACAGTCGCACGCCCGTTCTGCCTTGTCTCGCATGACTGTCGTGCGCGATCAACCAATTTTACTTAATTTTGTGCGTTTTCGACTGCGCAAGCAGGGATAATAGCGTGTAGCCGAAAAGCGCGAAACCCTCATGGCTCAGCGCTCAGTTCGGACATTGGCCACGTGCTTTATGAAATAAGTGGCGATGAGAATATAGTGCCTTTAGGAAGGGCAGTGAGAGCGAGAAAAACCACACTCTCCTCTTTACACTTGAAGCTCTTTAGGGACCCTTTGAGACAGAAAATCATCGATGCACCAAAGAATAAAGACAGAAAAGCAAGACAATTAGAAGAAGGCAATATAAAATTTTGGCCAGAAATACACGAATGGCAGGACTATTGAAATAAAGAAAATTAGTCAAAAAAGTAGGGAGAAACACGTCTCATATATTTCCAATTCCCTGTTGTGTAAAGTTAGATTTCTAGAGCTCAAAGCGCCTACTTCGCTTAAAACGGTCAGGCATCATGGGGCTGCAGAAGAAGCTACAGCCGTGGTCGAACCTGTAATGCATGCACATGGTGCCGAATTATGGGAAATGCGAAGCAAGATGGCACTGTAGCGTAATATTCTTTACAGCTGTGCTATGAAAAGATAGCTATATTGACAACCGGACAACGTTTTGACTAGGATAACATTCGTGATAAATGTGTTTTTTAATGCAGGTTTATGCACAGCGCTAACAAGTAAACTATGTTTGAGAACTACGCGCCGTTGTACGCGTCTTCAGTTGTTAGTACGCGTTTGTGGTGCCCTGACTTCCTTCTTCTGTCCGTGTTTACACGCCCTGTCTTTTTAGAATGAATACCAACTAGCTCAGTTCTCCGTTATTGTATGTTTGTGAAATTATTTTTTTCTCTAGTTGTGTCGTTTTTAGCCCAGTAAACTGTAACACTCGTACCTTTTTCGTAATTTGTCCGAAGATATCTTCGGCGAAACAAAAGAAGACGCTAATGGACACCTCGGTAACACGTTTTTAAGCAGCGTAGTAAGCGGGCCTCTTGGTAATTGCTAACTCATTAAATGAATAGCATGCCACTCCCCTCCCCCCACACATGCACACATTCCCTTATTCAAAATATCATCCTTTTCATTGCCTTACGGGTGCCGTGTTCCTTAACGCAGCTGTAGTTTTATGGCATGTGCAAGGTCACGTATCCCAAACCCTGAGCCGTCGTAGTGGTAGACACGTTCTGAAACACGTCCCTTCGTTAACCTGATTGAAGATATTTCTTTCACATTTACACGGCATGTTATATACAACTCCTCTTCCTGTTTTCCTATAATTACTGTGCTTGTTTACGGTGCCAGTGGCAACGCGCGAAATGCGAAAGCCTCGATGGCCTAATTACGCCTTTGTACTCAGACGTTCCAGAGAGGCGAAGATAAAAGTCAAGGGAACTGTCACGTATGTTCTGACAGGCTTACAAAATGAAAGAAATGCCAACGACGAGAGCCAGTTTCCACGCGTGATTAATTAGAAGGCGCTGCACTGATTGCAGCCCGTGCCTTCGCCCTCTCATTGAGCCTGCAGCACGCACCGTACTCGTCCCATGTTGCGCGGCAGCTGCGCATTCACTCCACCAGGAAATGCAGAGAAAAAAGATAAGACTGACGGGTAATGCGTCCCTTTCGGAGCGTTCCAGAAGCACCGGAACGGTGAAGCATGTGTGACCACCGTAGCGAACTGAATGTGTTCTGTCCCACTCGCCAGTGCAATATACGCTAAATCGTACGAAATAGACAAAGCCACCGCATGGCCTCTTGTTTAACAGCGTCAGTATAACCGAGGAGAGAAAAAAAAACCTTTTCGTTATAGTATCTCGCGCCCTCTTGTGAAACCCTCTTAATTGCATCTTTCGTATTGAAACACGCCTTTCAATATAACTTGCCACGCGCGCATGTCTGTGCGCTTGATGCGTAGGCACTCGGGCGGATGCGGGTCCGCGCACCATCTTTGATTATTTATTGAGGCAAAAGCCTTAGATGCCGCATAAAACGCGAGAATTGAGCGGCTTCCTTGTCGGCATCCCACGCCGGCGGCTTCAAACGATGAAAAAAATCATCTTGCGATGACGTCATGATATGACGTCAGCATGGCGTCAGATATCACCAGAATTTGTGACGTCACTGTGACACGACACGGCATGACGTCACCAGGCGAAATGATCACGTGACATCATTGCTTGGACACAGCTGGGAGGGACGATCCCGGAGGTAGTGCGAAACAAGGCGAGGTGCTAAAAGCTTACAGTGCCTCCGATGCCGGAGGCATTACAAGATTGCTGTAGCTGCACAAAGCTTGCAGTGTGGGTCGGGTGAGGTTCAATGCATTGACTTAGAAGAAAACGAAGAAGGCTTTCGCCTTCCTGTCGACTGAGGTGGATGCATTAGAGACACTGTGAGTTCTCGCTTTGCGTGTGTGTGCTTGTATACGCCCGTTAGCTTCGATAGTTTTGCATGTGTATTAAGGCGAAAGCCTTTAATGTCTCATGCTCACGTCCGTCCGGTGTCCGTCCGTCCGGTGTCCATCCGTCCGGTGTCCGTCCGGCGTCCGTCCGTCCGTCCGTCCGGCGGTAGTGCTGGTGGTGTGCGTCCTGACCACCCTTACTGCACATGCGCAAACCCTCCCCACGCACCTCCTCTGCTGTGCTTCCCCTCTCTTTCCTCTAGGTATCCCTCCCGCCCGCGGCGTTTACACACCCATTGCGCATGCGCGTCCCCTCCCCCCTCTCTCCTCTAGGCATCCCTCCCGCGGCGCTTACACCCCCCATTGCGCATGCGCGTCCCCTGCCCCTCCCTCTCATACGCTTCCATCTCTCTCTCCTCTAGGCATCCCCCCCCCGCGGCAACCACACCCCCAATGCGCATGCGCGTCCCCTCCCCCCCTCTCTCCTCTCCTACGCTCCCCCCTCTCTCGCCACGCAACGCCAACGCAGGCAGCGTCTGCTAGCGAGTTTCTTGGTTGAAAAAACCGACTGCTCGCGCTGCACAACCGTTCACTGGCCACCCCGTATATATGGCAATGGATCTTGACCTGCAAGGTGGTGCCGGTGGGAGATTTCTCCTGTGCGTTGTCGAACGATGAAAAATTCGCAGCGTGCGCGTTAACTAAAAGCGGACTGCGGGTCTCTGTGTCCAGTACGAGTCTTCTGTCTCTCATTGCCCAGCAGCGATTGGGATTTTCCAGTAGGAAACAACCGTCCATCACTGCGTGCTTTTCGCCCCCCAGGTTTCTCTCCTGTGCAACGCTGCGATGAGCGCCAGCGTCAACGCCGCCGCCAGTGTAAGCGTTAGCGCCCGCTGCTTCGCATCTACACATGGTTCCCTTTAGCGGTGGATGGTGTAATCTTTAAGGCGAAAGCCTTTAATGTCTCATGCTCACGTCCGTCCGGTGTCCGTGCGACCTTCGTCCGGCGTCCGTCCGTCCGTCTGTCCGTCCGTCTGTCTGTCTGTTCGTCCGTCCGTCTGGCTGCGATTCGCGGTAAAAAATTAAAGAAAACACGCACCCATTAGGTTTGCGTCTTATGCCACTGAGAGTGTAAAAAAAAAGACATGGCATAATCAGTGGAATGGCCACACGCTTTCGCCGAACACACTTTGGAATGTACAAAGTGTCCTTCAATTTTTTTTTTGACACAACCAATTACTACGACTAAGGGAAGGCTTTCGAAATAGAGAAGAAGTTTTGCCAAACAGCTCTTTTACGCTTCGTTCACCGGCTGTCACTGGCTCCCTTTAATCGTGAATAATATCTGAATCTGTTGCAACTTATGACGTTCGCTTAAGAATATGAAAAAAACTTTACAAAGCCCTCTGCCCTCTTTACCTTTCCTATGTCACTTGTTTCTATTCTTACGATAAAGTAGCCACTGATGGGGGTGAAATTGAAAGAACTATCGTATTGCCTCTATTTTGGAGCATATCAAGAACCCCAAGGGGTCAACATTAATATGAAGTCCACCAATAGGAAGTAACTGATAATCAAGCCATTGTTTTGGCACGTAAAACCCAGCAATCACTATCATTATTATTATAATGTAGCCAATTTATGCCTATATACGAGCAGGAGCATGCAGATACGTCTTTGCTTCTGCTCTTCCAGTTTACAGATACCCTTCTTTATTTCCTTCTTACAAAAAAAAATAATAAGATTGTTCACTGACTCGTCCCCCTTTCCTTTTTTTAACACGAAAGTGTTTAAGCCGGGGTTCACTAAGACTTCAGTGACGCATTTCCGTCACGGAAATGACGTCGAAAAAAAATGCGCACGATCAGGCGGCAAAGGAAAAAGTTCCGTCAACGGGAGAAGAACCCGTGACCTCTTGGTGCGCGACAACAGATGCCGGGCACGCTACCCATTGCCCCACGGTCACTCACTCTGGAGGCTTTAGAAATGCGCCTTTTATATCTCACACTTTCCTCTAACAATGTTCATGGTCGGCGGGGTGGCGTCGCCCTGTAGGAACGGTAAATTGAAGTAATGCATCATGACGGTGGCCTCCGCGATTAGCTCTTGCAAAGCGTCGCTGCTGCGCGTCCGTCCCATTCGGCGCGTTTCTAATATAAGTGCAATTTCGTCAACTGTCAACGTCTTAACACACCTTAGCCCAAGCGTCGACCTTGATGATATCATTCATCCGTACCAAAAATAGCTATTCGATGCGTTCCTGCCTCTCCTCGCCGTAACACCGCGTTATCCGCTTACGCTTGCCCCGAAAAAGATCCCGGCCGGGCTACAGGGAGGACACGACGCGCTTTGCTCTAACATGCCGCGGGATTGTGACCTTAATCCAAAATCTGCGTCCAATGAGCATTCGACAATGTACACCACACAGCCATTCTGGACGCTCTCTCCTCCCTTCACGTCGGACACCGCGTACATGCTTACATCACCGCTTTCCTCGCCCGCCGCACAGCAGAAATTTCATACGGCCCACTTTCTTCTCCTTCTTTCTCCCTAGGCAACAAGGGTACTCCCCAAGGCTCTGTCCTGTCCCCTCTTCTTTTCAACATTACCCTCTTCCCGCTGGCACGCAAGCTTAGCACTATACCAGCTCTGTCTCATGCTTTCTATGCCGATGACATCACCCTTTGGGTGACCACCGGCAATCTTGGCGACATGGAGACCACTCTCCAGTCGGGTGTGGACGCGGTGACGTCTCACGCCCGAGCTATCGGGTTGAGCTGCTCCGCGACCAAATCGGGGCTTTTGCTCCTCCTGCCTCGGGGGATATGGCTCCCCTGTCGCCTTCTCCACTCACCATCTCCGTTAACGGCACACCGCTTCCTCTCGTCTCTACCCTTCGCATCCTCGGACTCTTTCTTCAGTCCAATGGCAAGCACAATACCCTCATCACTCAACTCAGCAACACTGTACACCAGACTATGCGCCTCATACGCCGCATTGCCAACCGCCACCACGGCATGCGCGAGCACGACCTCCGCCGCCTGGTCCAGGCCTTTGTTCTCAGCCGCTTCGTCTATTCTCTACCGTACCTCTTCCTTTCTCGCACCGAGGAAGACAAAGTCAACTGCCTTATTCGCCAGGCGTATAAGTCGGCCCTGTCTCTTCCCACATCTACCTCAACGGATCGGCTACTGTCGATGGGCGTCCACAACTCCCTTACGGAGCTGACGGAGGCCCATCGCACGGCCCAGCTCCTCCGTCTCTCTCGCACACGGCCGGGTCGCGCACTTCTCTCCACCCTTAAACTCTCCCCTCTTATGCCTCTTCCCGCCTCACTGCCCATCCCTTCCCACGTCTCCTCCCTTCTAGCCATTGATCCCCTCCCTAAGAATATGCATCCTGAGTACCACCCCTCCCGTAGAGCAGCGCGAGCCTCCGCACTCTGGCGTAAGTTCGGACGACAACCCGCCGTGGCTTACGTGGATGCCACCCCGTATCGCCACTACGCAGCCCACGCCCTTGCAATCACCGACAACTCCCTCCGACCTACCATTACTGCCTCCGTCTGTACTTCAACCTCTGTCGAGGCTGAAGAGGCAGCTATTGCCCTCGCCATAACGCAAACCTCAGCAGAGTACATTTTCTCCGACTCCAAACCCGCGGTATACAACTACGCGGTTGGACTGGTGGCACCCCCGGCCGCAGGCATCTTGCGATCTGGCACCATTTCCTCTCGCCCCATTTATATCATCTGGGTACCCGCTCACGCGGGTCATCCTGGCAACGAGGCGGCCAATTCTATCGCTCGCGATTCGACCGACCGAGCAAGCCCGCCCCCGCCGGGAATGGATACGCGCGACGCGCTCCTCACGTACCACGACATCACATTGCACTACCGCCTCTCCCGCCTCACTCTTCCCCCACCACACCGATCCCTTTCCCAGCACCAACAACACCTGTGGCGCCAACTTCAGGCCCACACCTTCCTTACTGCCGCACGTCTTGCCCTCTTCCACCCCACAACGTACTCGCCGGCCTGCCGCTTATGTGGCAGCTCCATCGCCAACTATCAACACATATTTTACTCCTGTCCGGCACACTTGCCCCCTGCCTCTTGGCACCTCAGAAGTCCGCAGCAGTGGGAGGCTGCTTTGTCCAGCACCAGGCCGGACCTCCAACTTCGGCTGGTGACTTGGGCGGAGGACGTCGCGGCTAGGCACTGCCTGGACGCCACAACCGGCAGCCTGAAGGCCGCCCACAACGCTGCTTTTTAATTTTTAAATATTATTTTACATTTTGGCTTTCACACGAATAAAGTTTTTCACCACCACCACCAATGAGCGACGCTGTTCTGCGTGTCACCCTGCTTTCTCTGATTACGCTGTTACCGTTGATTACTACAGCTACCATAATGGTTTGTTTATTGTTCATGGACGTTAGTAGTAGGGATGTAGGCTAGATGTACCACCAACCGTCAACGTGGGTGTATCCATATTAAACGGTGCTATATCTGCCAAACACTAATAGACATCAAACTATCTTATATCAATGCACAATAAATATTCAACTACTCCTGTGAGGACACATTTTACTTTCGTGTGATACCGATTCCTCTGGCGGAGGAATCAGCCACGTTTTTTTTTCTCTTCTTTTTTTTTTTTTTGTGAGAGCGGCTTCCATTCCCATACGCTGTAAATAGCGTCTTTCTTTCCAGCATCCGTTACCTCCCCCCTTGTACGAAGCCATAGCACATTTCTTTTTCGCAGGTCAGTGCCCTTACCGGTGCTCGGTGAGATATTACCTGTCGCGCCATACGGACACCAAACAACCAAGTAAACAGGTCCGCCATCCGGCAAAGGCCAAACGGGAGCTGTTGAAACGCTCCTTATACAACATCAGCAATGAAAGAAGCCAGAACACGTCGTTTCAATGCGTTAACGGCTCGGCGAGGCGCTTCGAAAGGGTCGCGGAGAATTCGGCCATCATGCCGCCTGCTGAGTGGATAAGCCACAAAAAGAGAAAAATAAATACCGACGCAAAGTCGTCATTTCTCGCGCTCCTTCCGCATCGATGAAATCGGCTGCGACAACACCTCAGGGGCACGAGGCGAGGCTCTGCAGTTACGGTCTCGCGGGGTTTTGAGAAGACCGTAAGAAGGAACGGGACTTCCTTTACAAAAGTGGAATCGATGGAAAGGAAGGCACACAATGAAAAGAGTGGTGTCAATGACCCAAAGCAGGGCAAGATTCTCTGCTCGGATGAGCCGTGTTCATGGAGGAAGAAATAATACCACATGGTGATGGATCACGTGAAAATCTCGAGAAGTCGGAAAAACTTCACGTGATAGACAGGTGGTTGCTTCTAGCTCTTTAGAGCGCGGTGTAACAGAGGGGAACCGAGGAGATGTCTGAGAGAGAGAGAGAGAGAGAGAAGAAATATAGGAAAAGGTGGCGAATTTAACTAGACAATGTCCAGTTTGCTACCCTACACATGGGGAAGGGAATAAGGGAGTAAAAAATAGAGAAAGAGAGAGAGAAGGAGGGACACATTGCACACCACACACACACAGTGCAGGCTTTCACAGGCGGTATCTGAGTGATGTTGCCTTCAAGTACTGCAGGAGGGCTCGCGTGGCTTTCTGCGGGAAGAAAAATCTGGTTTGCTACCTTATACCGACAAACAGGTGTAGGGAATGTTGTAACATGAGTTGGTATATAAAGATGGAGAGAGTCAACAGTGGTCTGAGGAGAGAAAAGACGCTTCTTACTGAAACCCATAAGAGGGCACAGCGCAGCGTCGTTGGAGATTGGGAAGTGAATGAAACGAGCGCAAAGTAGGCACGGCCCTGTCGAGATATCTGAACACACAACAACAAACGCCATTCAAAAGTACAACTCTCACAATTAGAAAATCCTGTGGGTGCTCGGAGGCACCCGCGCCAAAAGCACAAACCAGCTGGTCACATTGTTAATATATCGTGACATCTAGTCACATGACTGAAATCACGTAAAATAACGTAACGACTGCTCACGTGACTAAGTTTACGTAACATGACGTAACAACTATTTACGGGGCTAAAAATCAAGCAACATCACGTAACATCTAGAGACGTGACTAAATTACGTAACATCCCGCAACAATTAGTTACGTGACTAAAATTACGTAACATCTCATAACGACACTCACGTGACCAAAAATAACGTAAGATAAGATAAATAGTCATGTGGCTATAATTACGAACCGACAGAGACCGGAGAAGAATAGCCTAGTCTAGCCATACATATTACTACTAGTAAATTGCGTAACAGCGATAACGGCTGATTCATTAAATTTGGTGGTACAGAATCAACTGTTCTTCGTCGTCTGGTACACATGCATTCAAATACGGAGAAGCACTCACTGAAAAACACGCCGCACTAGCTTTCCGGCTCAGTGTGCTCGCACGTGAGCACACGAAAGAAGTCATCTGAAAGCCAGTTTGTAAAACTTGAGACAAACTAAAAGAATGTCGCGTGGAACAAAAAAAAATTCTCACTATGATGAAAGTGAATCTTTTTTGCACCCAACAAAATCTATTCCTTCATTTTACAGAACGCCCTTTTTTCTCTCGCTAGCAGAAACAAGGCAGCACAATAAAATAAAAATGAACAAAATCTACCGTAATGGGAAGTGAGGCCACCAGATGTGCGTGACGCCTAGAAATGATATCTGCATTACCTTACTTGTATATAAAAATGTGTACGCTATGTCAAAAATATGGACACTTGTAAGTGCAAGAAAAAAGAAATGAAAAAGGTGGCGCAAATAAAGAATACAACAATGAATGGTCGGAAATAACTTCGCTGTTTCGCTAAGCCTCTTTATCATCAGGTCTGGTCATGACAGCAGCGTAATAACTAGAAGAAGGAGCGAAAGAAGGATCGGAAAAAAATTTGGCGTGCCAACTATCCGAGCAGAATAGTAGGCAGCCCGCGCAATGTGCGTAGAATGGGAACAAGGAGAGACGACCGTATGCCCTTTAAAGGCGGGAAATAGCGTGCGGTAGATTCCACAGATCTGCACAAGTATCTAGCGTACCGTCCATTTTGAACAGCGATCGCTGCCCAAAGCGGGGTGAGGCAAGAATGACCTGAAAAAAGGGACTGCTTATTTTTGAGAAAACGCTCTATACAACTGTCTCACTATCATTCAAACTTGCGGTAAAGTTTCTCCACTAAAGGAGAAACTTTTAAAGCCTTCAGAATATGTGACCGTGGCGCAGTGGATAGCGTGCGAGGCATCTGTTGTCCCGTACCCAGAGATCGTGGGTTCGGCTCCCGTTGACGGAAGTTTTTTCTTTGCCATCAGATCGTGTGTATTTTTTTCGACGTCATTTACGTGACGGAAATACGTCATTGAATTTTTGGTGGAACCAGGCATAAAACACTTTCGCGTTAAGAAATTGTTGTGATTTCGCGTGCCGAAACCATGATATCAGTACGATGCAGGGTGGAAGGAGTCTCCGGGATTATTTTGACCACCTAGCGTTGTTGAATGCGCACACGGGTTAGTTTTACATTTCGTCCGGCCGCGAAATCTAACCCCCGTCTTCGAGCTTAGTAGAGCGACACCTTACGTGCTAAGCTACCATGGCCGGTCGCTGGCAAAAGAATGCAAGGTAAACCGTGTTGGTGTGGAGAATCGTGCAGGATTTCAAGTACTGCAGTTTTTTTAAATGCGAATGCATTTCATAGTCGGGCTATGTCAGGCATCCGGCGTTGTCCGGCGTTGTCCGGCGTTATTCCGCGTTGTCCAGCGTTGTCCGCGGAGGAGGAGGATAGGTTGAGGAGGTAAGCGCCGGCAGGTGTTAGATGTGAAGCATCTTATGGCGAAGCTTAATCCGGTGGTGGTGGCGGGCGGCGTGACCACCCTTACTGTGCATGCGCAAGCCGTTTTAAAAAATAAAAATAAAAAAACCTCCTCTCTCCCTCTCTCTCCTCTAAGGCATCCCTCCCCGCGGCAACCACACCCTCACTGCGCATGCGCCTCCCCTCCTCTCTCCCCTGCTACGCTCCCCCCTCTCTCCTCTAGGCGTCCCTGCCCGCAGCGTCCACACTCCCACTGCGCATTCGCGCCCCCCTCTCTCTCCTCTCCTACGCTACCCCCCTCCTCTCTCGCCTCGCGACGCCGACACAGGCAGCGTCTGCTAGCGAGTTTCTTGGTTGAAAAAACCGACTGCTCGCGCTGCACAACCGTTCACTGGCCACCCCGTATATATGGCAATGGATCTTGACCTCCAAGGGGGTGCCGGTGGGAGATTTCTCCTGTGCGTTGTTGAACAAAAAAATTCGCAGCGTGCGCGTTAACTAAAAGCGGACTGCGAGTCTCTGTGTCCAGTCGGAGTCTTCTGTCTCTCATTGCACATTAGCAGCGATTGGCATGTTCCAGTAGGAAACACCGCTCCATCGCTGCGTGCTTTACGCATCCCCAGTTTTAAATGCGAATGCATTTCAAGTGCGTGAAGGCGCTCGCATCGCGGGAGCTCGGCGGAGCTATATATGAAAAAAAAAATTAACAAAAAATTTTAAAAAAAAATTAAAAACAAGCAAAAAAAAGCAAAAAAAAAAGAAAAAAAAAGAAAAACAGGCGCTGCGCCGTGCTCCCGACCGGGCTGCAGAAATTAGGCGCCTTTTCCTTCTTCGAACCACAACCACCATATATAAATGGAGTGAAGCGCGCGCGAAATGCATTCGCATTTCCTCACGATTCCCTTCGGGGAGGTGGGGGGCATTTTTTAGTGTAGGGAACGCTACTGACTTGCTACGCTGAGGATTGTATAAAGCGTTTTGAAGAAAAATTGTCAGTGGTGCTGCATACGGGCAGTCCACGAACTTGTAAACGAAGGTGGAGCACGAAATGAACGCACTTCTGCAAGGTGTATATGAAGGACACGTAAGTGCGCCACTTGGAACTGTAGTCGGATAGAACTTCAGAAGTCCTTGGCATTTCCCCCTCAAAGGCACATGCACACAAGCCTGCAGCAATGGGTGCACTCCTAAGTGACGTCATGAGCCGAACGGCCGGTGACCCCTTCACCGGTGACACCTTCGGAGAACATTGCCTAGTGCTAGAGAGGGACTTTTTCTTCAGCGGCGGTGGCGATCGGCTGCCGTGCTAAGGTCGTCCGAAAGGAGTGGGTGGGAGGGCTCTTTGAGCTTGTTAAGTTGTATCTGATTATAGAAGTATGATGAAAGCGCTCTGTAAGCCAAGGAAAGATTTACGCTCATACCAAGGTAGCGAAATGGATATTTGTCCTCTCATTAGCCTACATGCATTTCAAATGGCATTTATCTGTTTCTCTTTCTCTCTATGTCTCTCGCTCTTTCTCTCTGTAGATCGCTAACTGTTTCTTTCACGTAAAGCTTGAACAGATGGTCTATTTTGTCCTTAAGCACCTGTTCACCCTTTCATTTCTGAAAAATAAAACTTCGACAGGCCTCACGTACCATCGAATATTGATGTTACGCGAAGCATGCGGAGGGAAGGTGACGGGGGTGTGATTTTTAGGTGCGAAGCAGCTATTTGACTCACGTGTGTAACGCCGTACGTTACGTGCGTCCGTAGGAATGCGCCGCAACGCGTTCCCCTCGCCGTAGGTGTTGGAGCGTTGCCAAGTAGGTCACGCCACAGCTGCGCGTGACGTCACGCTCCCCTCGCATGCTTCCCTCGCTCCGCCCGCTCGCAACACCTCTGAACGTGTCACTTCTCTCTCGCTTCACCCTCTCCACCGCCTGCAACGCTCGACCGCATGTCGAGTGGAAACACTCTTTCGGCTCGTTTATCTGCGATGACGCCCGTTTCAACCGGGTCAACGCCGTGCGTACCGCTGCTGCTTCGCGTCCCATCAGGGTTCCCTTCGGGGAGATGGTCCAAGTTTTTTTATTGAGAGAAACCTTACAAAATGACGTTAAAAGATGGAAAAATGTTGTACGCACAGACATATGTGGAACATTAGCATATGTCTTATATAACCAGTTCACACTTGCGTAATGATGCCAACAGCAACATGGGTACTACCAACACCAGAACCGCTAAGCTGATATGGAGCGCTAGTGCTTGCGATGATGATAGCCCTGGCTAGGACTACGTAGACCAACATCAGTGGACGGCGCCCAAATATACAACTGATGTTAACCCGACGTGACACCTGTATCACATAGTGCATATGTAATGTTTATAAGGGGCGGAATGCAATGATATATATAGATGCGCAGATTGAAACGGTCAAAATGCTTGCAGATTACTAAGAAGTGCTTCGCGTTTAAAAACATTTGCACTCTTTTCTCGTCGGCCGAGATAAAGAGCAAGTGGCGACCATTTCAGGAGGGTCTTTTGAGATTCAAAGAGCCTAAGCAGAAATCATTAAAACACTATGGCGTCAGAAAACCTATGCTTTTAATATATTGTTGAACTAAAAAAAAAGGAGCACGCGTTTTATTGTTCTGTGTCTATCACAGAGCCACGTCTACCGCAGTATTCTACCACAGAGCCACGTCAGGTCTCGTAACTACTTTGAAAAAAGACCCTATGCAGGTGTAATGTTGGTGAAACGTCAATTGTGGTTGCAGTGCTGGCTATCTAATTTTATAAACATTACATATGTACTCTTATGAGGCAGGCGTCATGTCGGGTTAACGTCAATTGTATACTTAAAGGGGCCCTGCAACACTTTTTGAGCATGCTCAGAAAACGCTGCCGATCGGTAGTCCAGGCTCTCGAGAACACGCGAGCCAAATATTATAGCGCAGCACGTGGCGTGGAATTCACAATAAATTCTCAAAGTCAGCCAGAAATTGCTTTCTCTTCTCTCGACAAATGACGTTGCGTACCCAAAAATGACTCGTCACCGACGAGAGATTTTTTTTGTATCAGCCATTGGTTGATTTGAGCATGGCGCGCTCGGTAGTTACAGAGGCCGCCGCGGGAGGCCGCGACTTGTCCACGCGTGCGCGCGCGATCGCAATGAAAATTGGCGTAGTCGAACAAAAAAAGAAAGAGAAAAAGCGCCCAACATCACGAGGCGCGCGTGACGTACTTACTTTCCCCGTGCCATCCCTCCCTGCTTAGCTTCCAGCGCTTTCGACGGGACGAGAGAAGAGAGAATGCAATTGCAGCGTGCGAGAAATCTTTGTAACTCCACTCGTACTGGACGGATTCCAAAAATTTTTGCGGCAATGAATTCGTGAGGCAATAAGCTCCTTTAGTGAATCCATTCCATGGCTACTTGGAAAAGTGTTGCAGGGCCCCTTTAAGCGTCATTCACTATAGTTGGCCCATGAAGCACTATCCAGGCCTACCATCCCCGTAAGCACAAGTGCTACATATCAGCTTATCGCTTCTGGTGTTGGTAATACCCATGTTTCTGTTGGCATCGTTACGCAACTGTAAACAAACAACCGGTTATATGATACATATATGACTGTTCAAGACATGTCTGTGCGTACAACGTTTGTAAATATCGTTTGTACGTAATTTCGAAACGTTTCGCGCAATAAAAAATTACAGCCTAGTCACCTTGCCTCCGCATGCTTCGCATAACATCTATTCCCATGGTTCTTGGGTTCTGCCAATTTTTTTCGCAACTCTATTAAGCCATTGTATACTTGTGTGAATGCGTGTACCATAATGTCTGTAGACTCTTAAATCTACTCCTGTTTAAATTACTCACGGGATTGACCATATTACCGAATAAATAATAATATCTGGGGTTTAACGTCCCAAAACCACGATATGATTATGAGAGACGCCGCAGTGGAGGGCTCCGGAAATTTCGCCCATCTGGTGTTCTTTAACGTGCACTGACATCGCACACTACACGGGCCTCTACCATTTCGCCTCCATCGAAATGCGACCGCCGCGGCCGGGATCGAACCCGCGACCTTCGGATCAGCAGCCGAGCACCCTAACCGCTATACCGAATAAAGTAATATAAGCATCATTACATTACACCCTTTTCACGTGGTCACGAATGTTATGGGTGGAGAAAGAAATTTCGCGTGAATCGCTATTGGGACTGCAATACTGGCCAGATGCGATATGCAGCTTAGTGCGACAGCTAAGTGCAGGTTGCTTTATGCCTAGGTATCTACGCTTCATTTATCACTCATTATTCTTAGTACATATCGATGCACATTTACCTGTAGTGAAATCCAGGCTATGCCTCGTATGTTTGTCTTATGCAGGGAGAAGTAGTCTTGGAGTCAATATTGCGCACGCAGCCAACCCTGGCAGGAATCACCTTTACTTGCAACATTGGTTCATGAGGTAACCATGAGATGCAACGTGAGGCATGAGTGTGCTTCCACATATGCGCTATTGTGTTTTCGCCTGCATTGAATGTGCTCTCTTCGCGGTTCCAATAGGTCCGATCTCAGCCTTTTATGTAGACACTCGGCACATTTTGTCGTCGTCGTCGGTCGCTGTGAGGTTCCGTATTAAGTTCAAACACATTAATGCCGTCCCATGCGTCACATATTTTATTTTCGACTGAAAGCGTGCGAGTGCAGCCGATGATCTAGGATCAAGCGCAGAGGTTGACTGCAATACGTGAGATGTTGCAGTCAACATCTAATAATGACTGCAAAAGAGCAATACTAACACAACAATTGTGATTGAACTGGACAAAGAAATACGAAAGATTTAAGAACTAAAGTTAGTCTGTTATATTGTACCACGTACACAACCTCATCTGCTCGCAAAGCGGGATGGAGCACGGCTCTTTCAAGCTGCACCAGAGACACGGGCTAATTAGGCATCTGCGTGGAAATTTGGAGATCCCACAACTGGAGACGATGGCGGTCCGGCTAAAGGGATTGACAGTGTCTTGCCCAAATCCACTTAGGGACATTTTATGCGCAAGCGCTAATCATCTTACTGTCTGAATTGCCGCTTAAGCCTTTCTCGCTTAATTACACTCCTCACCCGCCTCTCCTTCGCACTCATAAACAAGACTCCGCTTATTACTTACCAGCGCAAGTTCATCAAACACATATGAGCCTGTCGTTTACGTCTAGAAAAACACAGGGACATAAAGGAACTGTCACGGAGACATGCAATGCCTGTCGCCGCCCTTCGGCCAAAATAAATAACTTGCCTTCAAAAAGCAAAACAAAACAAAACAAAAAAGAATAAAGAACCCCGCATTGTCATAGCACAAATGGAGCACAAATTCGCAATGACAGCGATAAATCGTTGTCAACGTCTCATGATTTCTTTCTTTGTTTCTGTAGCCAGCAGACAAGAAAAGAAAGATCTAAGAGAAGCCTTAGCAGGCCCTTTTTTTTTTTTCCACGCCTCGAAATCCCTTAACGCGATCTTTTGTTTCTTCACCGCCGTCGACGCACTCGCTTTCCCATTGGTCTAACCATATACTCGAAGAGTGGCTGCCATATCATTGATTGAAGCGACCCGTACTATATGCACCAGAGCCGTGGAAGCCTGCCACTTCGAAGGAATAAGCACAATCAGGACAGGCGGGCATGCAAGAGTAGCGATGCAGCGAGAACCCAGCACATATAAACGCAAAAGCCACCTTCCTCTCCTCTCTCTTTCTCCAACATATGCGACGTGTGCTGCATATGATGCGAGTGCCTCTTCCGCAAAACTGTCATACAGCGTGACGTGCGCAGTTTGACGTCGGCGAACTATAACGCGAGCCCCGACGTCCTAACACAGAAGCACACGAGAATCGCAGCCACAGGCCGCATGGTGGCACTGATATCCATCAATCAACGTAAGCAAGCAAAGCGTGGCGTGTTGGCACATACAACAAGAAACTGCGCAACCACCACTATACCACAGAGCCCTCTCACCTCCCCCCCCCCCCCCCCCCTTTCTCTTTCTCACGGATATCCTCCCAGCTGTCATTGCATGGAGCGCTATCTGAAAGGAAGCTGCTTGCCATGGGCTATTCTTTCCCGAAGCATCGACGCGTGTAAGTGGTTGACGGTGTTCGTTCATCGTTGTTTGTTGTTACCGTGAAATGCTGTACTGCAGTGTAGTGCAAGCTTATCTGCCCGCTATTGTTTTGCCTTTTCGGTCGCATGCATGCACCTTATCTTCCAAGAAGGGGTGGTGGGATGTTATCCTTGTGCTGAGGCACGCCCATTTTCCGCTCCAGGCGACAAGGTTGCTCGCCGTTTGTCGAGTGACAAGACAGGAGCGAGCACATAATGTAAGTAAGAGAAAGAAAGAAAGGAAGAAAGAACAGCTATCGCAAGAACAAAGAAGAAAAAATACAGGACAAGAAGCAAGCACAACGACAACGGAACATCGCGAGTCGCTCGCCTCATGCATAACAATAAGGCTCATGGCTGAACTGGGGAGGCACGCGTTTGATTTCACGCCCAAGAAAACAGTATTCGGAGCCGCTGTTTTTGTGCACAGAGACGTATGCTACGGAGGATGTATAGTGAGTAAAGGGCGAAAGAAAATGCGATTTTATTTTACTTATTTATTTTTAATTACGACTACTGAAAAGAAGGGGGGTTGGAATGTTTATATAAGCAAACACATACAACGGACCTTTTTCTGGCCGGATGTAAAACGAAAGGCCCATAATAGTGAACGCCAGAGACGCCTTTCATTCGATTCGCGCCTTCAGTCATGTCGACACTCCGACCTTGGCCATGAGAAAAGTCGATAAGTGTTATTTGCCACGACGTGGAGACATTGACACGCACTGAAGAAGAAGCCGAACTGGCATCGATACATACAACCAGTTTAAATTAAGAAAAAAAAAACTGAACTTGGCTGGAGAAAGTTTTCTTACTACGCTTCCCCAGCTATTTTAGAGTTTGGTTCCTTCGCAATCGCAAAAGAATAGTCGAGACTCGTTTGTTCTGTAACCTCCGTGTTTAATGTTTTATGTGTCGCTGTAAAGGACTTGCCGGATCGACTAGTGTCTGACGGCCTGCAGAGAAACGGAGTCGCAACGACAAGAAACAACGCACATGCTGGATCGAAATATACACGGAAATTATGCTATCTGAAAGTGAAAGCGTCAGTGAATCATTGGTTAACTATGTGGATTCACCAGAAATGCTGAAGACGCAATTGCGTTGTCACGGTATGTTCTTCTGGCATGTGTTTAATGCTCTTGCATTTGCTTATGCTTAAACAGAACAAGGCTGCAGTTGATAACGTTGCGACTCTTACCTTGGCAATATGAAAAATAGGTAACGGTTATTTGCAACGACATGGAGACATAAACAGCAGAATCGTGTTTAAGTTCCGGCCTTTCATCTGTAGTGTCCAAGTTTCAGTATACTTACGATGACAGTGCTAAGTTTGAGGACGCGGGCTCGATTGCAGGCCACTGCGGCCGCACTTTGAAGAAGGTGAAATCCAAAGATTATCCGAGTAGGTACAGAGGTTTATGTGCGTGCTTAAAAACCACTGGTGCACAAATTTATTCGAAAGTGATCCGCTACGGCGTGCTTCATTATCTTAGCGGGGATTGTACACGTGGAAATCGAGGACTGGGCAGAATCACTCAGAAAAAAATTCCGGAACAGAGATGTTGAAATACGTGTGCTAGAAGCCTAAAATACATATAGGGGTTGTCCGATCCTTCAGCGGTCCTGTTACCCAGAGCAATCCTTTCCGAGCCCTTGCCATAGCCCTTAACACTCCGCAAGGAGATGGTGACGAATTCTGTCGGCTAATAACCAGACCGGGAATCCCAATTACATGCCCACAATTTACAAGTTCCATAGCACTTGCCAATCAAAAGGTGCGTGCGTGTTTTATGTCGCAACACCCTCAACTTGATTGTGAGTTTAGCTTAGACGAACTGAAGTATGCTCTTGAGTTATGTCGTACAAAGACAGCTGCGGGACCAGATGGCGTTACGTATATGATGTTGAAGAATCTTGGACCAGCAGGTAGAATGACACTGCTAGAGCTATTTAATGATAGCTGGATATCAGAGACTCTTCCTGATTCATGGAAATTAGGTCGTGTAGTTCCAATCCTAAAACCAGGAAAGACCCCTCTATGTCTAAAATCATTCCGTCCGGTCTGTCTCACAAGCTGTCTCTGTAAGTTGATGGAGATAATGATAAATGGTAGACTTCAATGGTGGTGTGAACATACAAAAGTGCTGTCAGACTACATGACAGGTTTTCGGCAAAGGCGATGCACAATGGATGCAGTATTAGACATTGTCACATGCGTTGAGCACGAACGCAAGTGTGGAAACGTCACAATCGCAGTATTTCTCGACATTCAGAGGGCATTCGACACTGTAAGTCACATTCACGTGCTGTCTGGAATGTTAGAACTTGGACTATGTGGTCGATCGCTGCGATGGATCTCAAATTTTTTGAGTGAAAGAAAAATATACATAGAAACAATTGAGGGACAAAGTAACTACCATTCCGTCACACAGGGCGTTCCACAAGGGAGTGTTCTAAGCCCACTCCTCTTCAACTGCGTAATGGCGGCGTTACCAGGAAAGTTACCAGCTGGATTGCGGTATTCACTATACGCAGATGACATCTGCATATGGGCCTCAGGATCAGATATACGCGAAGTTCAAACAGTGCTGCAACAAGGTCTTGATGTTATCGACAATTTTTTTGAAGGAAAGAGGTATGAGACTCTCGTACGCGAAGACAGCGGTATTACCTTTCACAAGACAACAGATGAATAATTTCAAACTCACACTCGAAGGACAAGCGTTGACGTTAGTGAAAGAACATAAATTTCTTGGCGTTATCCTTGACAGACAGCTGTTGTGGACGTCGCACATTCGCGCACTAGAAAAACAGGTCAACATAGTTATAAACGTACTCCGTCGACTCGCTGGCACAACATGGGGGGGGATCAGTCTCTTCACTATTGCAAGTGCATAACGCACTAATAAAGCAAAAGATTGCTTATTCGGCACCTATTCTCCAGGGGTTATCGCAAACTACCGAGGAGCGTCTTCAGAGGTTACTGGCAAGGGGGGCTAAGGGTGTGCCTTGGAGTCCCACAGGCAACCTCGAGTTCTCTCGTAATCGCTGAAGCTCGTCACCCGCCATTTGCCGTGATACGAACGGTCGAAACTTGTCGCCACGTTTACCGAATTCTAACTCAGCACGAGACGCATCCATTGAACCTCGCACTTATTGAAAGAAATAAGTGTAAGCTACACAGTATTGTTCAAGAACATAAAGCATTATTACCGAGATATGAGTTAAGCAGAGTAAATATTAATTTCCCTCCTTGGATGCTGCCAAGACCAAAAATACAGTTGTCGGTCGAGGGAATAATATCTAAAAGGGACATGATCACGATTTTCGCGCAGCAGCTGGCACTATTCCAGATTCATATCCTATATCCGCTGTATAGTCACGTGTATACAGACGGTTCTTGCCATGAAAATTCCTCCACCTCAGCTTTTGTCATTCCACACTTGGCAGTAGAGCAGACATTTAAATTATGTAGAGTGACGTCTTCTACTGTTGCGGAACTGTTTGGAATTCTATCCGCGTTGCGCTTTATAACATCAGTAAAAAAAAGCGCGAAAATGGGTCATTTTTAGCGATTCAAAGGCCGCTCTAGCATCGTTGCAAAGTGATAGAAAAAATTCTCTAAATTCTTCCCTATTATATGAGACCCTAAAGGAACACACAAAAGCGACAGCAATGAATCACGTGATCGCATTTCAATGGATACCAGGTCACTGCAGCATTCCAGGAAACACTGCAGCGGACGCCGTGGCAAATCGGGCACACAATAACGAAGAGACAATTAGTCTTCCAATTTCACGCAGTGAAATCCGTCTACTTCTGAGAAAGATAACCGATAGCCTCACCAAAGACAATTGGTTCGATGAAAGGTCTAAAAGTTCGGAATTATATTTAATAGACCCTTACATAAAGCTATGCATTCCATCAGATTTAAGAGAAAATAGGAGATTTGAAACATTAGTCCACCGCTTACGGCTTGGCACAGCATTTACGCGACACTTCCTACACAGGATACAACGTGCGTCTAGTACAGAGTGTTCCTGCGGCCACCCTGACGAAGATGTACATCATATACTTATCGAGTGCAAAAAATATGAATCGCAACGAAAAGTTCTACGAGCAAGTCTGCTACTTTTAGATACAAGGCCTTTCACAATGAAGAAAATACTAGGTCCATGGCCAACGGCAGGCCTTCAGAAAAGAGCGCTTGTCGCCTTCAAGAAGTTTCTTGAAGAATCAAATATTTTATGGAAATATTGAACTACTGTACTCGATGTCGCCTTCCCCTTCATACTAAAGGAACAGTGTAATATTGTGGTGTGCGTTTGATTTTATGTGTAATCATTTGCCTCAGTGTGTTTTGCTGTGTATGTCAAGCATTACAGAATATTTGAGTTTGAAATTCTACATGTGAACTGACTCTCCCTATCTGAACTTGTGATACGACACTTGTGCACATATGATCCTATTAGACTTATTTGAACTCTCATGTAACGTTCGGTTGTGCTGTATTTTCACATCGTGTGTTCTACTGTATTGCATTGTGTGACCTTATTATTTTTCTTAGTACGTATTTTGTCTACTAAGCGAGAAGGAGTAGCCGGTGCCACCATAATGGCACCAACCTCTCCTATTTCACCATTTCAATAAAAAAAAATATATATTGAGATACAACTGTCATTGACGTAAAAGCATATTTCGGTTATACATTTGCAAAGAGACGAAAAAAAGTATGCTGGATTAGAGATTCAAAATGGCGATACTGGAACACTTGTTCATTT